>ML094743.1:15771-36302 GCA_003697995.1 Taxidea taxus jeffersonii
GCCCAACACCTATCTTTTCTTCAGGCTCCTCTAAGGCTTCCCAGCTTGGGGGCGGGGGTGGGCGGCGGCGGGAGAACCTGCTACACACACACACACACACACACACACACACACACACACACACACACACGTTCCCTCCGCGGTCTCCGTCTAGGCTAGCACACTGCACATCCTCGATGATTAAAAGCGACACCCCTTCACCTACCTGATGGCACAGGATGGTCTGATGCACTAGGCGAGCGTAGCCATCCAGTCGGACCCCAGAGTTACTCCGGCTCCTCATCGCGCTGCGTTTCCAACGCCCTCAGAGAAACAGCCTGCGTGCCACAGGGGCCCTCCGCCCGCCAAGTCAGGAGGCTCCAAAGCAGCTCCGCCCTAGCGGTGGGAAGCCGGAGGGCCAGGCCCCGGCTGAGCCCGCCCACCGCCCACGCCCGGCGCGGACAGTCCACGCGACAGCGGCCTCTGGGGCCCCACCGCACGCCCGTAAGTGTCCGAGACTCCCGCGGTTTCGGCCCCGCTGCAGCTCCCCCGCCCCGGCGTCTCTCTCTGCCACCCTTACTCCCGTCCAGCCTCCAGGAGAGGATCCTGCACCCCCCCGCCCAACTCCCGGACACTGCTGTGGCCCCGAGGTTCCCGTGCGGCTGCCGGCAGCGGGTCACCGGCGGCGGGTCACCGGCTGCAGCACCGCCTCCACCTTGCGGGCGACGCGAGCCGGAGGCGGGGCGGGCGCCGCGGGTCCTGGCAGCTGCGCGATGCGTCCTCGGAGTTCGCCTAGGCCCGCCCCGCTCGCTCCGCCGCAGAGAATGTGTCACCGTAGGCAATATGCTTTCAGAGGTTTATTTTTGAAACACCTCCAATGACTAAGTTTTCCACGCTTGCTGTGCACGCAGGATGTTGAGGCGGCTGTTTCTTCGGCCGGCCTAGCTTTTAGGAACCTAGGACCCACTTCAAACCTAATACGGCAAGAAGCGCGTTCACGGCCGGAGTCTTGAGAATTGGAATCTCCAGGGTTTTACTGTATTTTATACTTTTGACTTAAAGTTCAGACTACTCCTCACTCTGACCCAAACCAAACAAGAAAGAACTCCCTAAGGTACTTTATTCCTTAGAAACTGGTGACTAGCCAGGCCTGGGAAGTAGGAGCCCGTGGTGTGCTTCGACCAAACTAGTTCCCCGGGTGGGGGACTCGGCCGGGACGAAGCAGTGCCTCGGGACAGCCTTGGCTGGAGAGGAGCCGGAAGAGGTTGTGTAACTGCTTTGGAAGGCTTCCCCGTGCGCACGTAGGTCACAAGGCTGAGGCAACAAAGACTCAGTTGAAAATAAAGCGCTAAAGAAAGGATAGAAAAGAAGCCTGTAGGTAACACCGATCATTTGCCACAGGGTACTCTCGGTCTGCACCCCGCTGGGTGTCCTGGCTCCAGGGCCATCGCTCCCTGTGTTTGCTGTCCTCAGTCCCCACGCTTCATCTCTGCTGGTGCAAAGTCTGCACGCTTTTCAAAGCTCATTTTAAGTACCAACTGCTCTTTGAATCTCAGTGTAAGAATTAGACTAACCTTTCAAATTCAACTCTGAGAATCTCTAATTCTAAGCCCTCTCTAGCCACCTCGCCAAGCCTACAGTGATTTTGCATTTTCATTTACCTTTTTATTTCTCTAAATTTAATTTCTTCTCACAAGCTCCCTCCCTTTCAACACCCCACACACCCCTGCTCAAATTAGCATCAGGCTTGGCACCAAGGAGGTGACTAGCAAATATTTCGTAGTGTTGGGGATGAAGAATGAGGAAATGTTCAAGAACTCAGATCTGGAACGATACAATTAGATACAGTGATTCGCTTAGAATTCCCAAGCAAATAGTTTCCATTGCAGTCACTTGCTAAGCATATGCCAGGACTGGCAAATAAGCCATTTCAAGGCCCAAGTGCACAGGGGAGAAAAAGTCTTTCCAGGGAAAACGACTTCATTTTCAACTAAAGAGTGCTTGACCTTCCCTGCTCTGGCTCCAACTCCCTGACATCTTCCCCTCAGCTTGTAGCCTCAGAAGCCTTGTCTCTATCCTGGTTCCCTTCAAGCTACTGCCCTCTCTTTTTCTCCCCCTTGCCATTACTTAAAAATGTTCTAAAAATATTAAAATAATAAACGCCCACTAAAGAAAACTTGAAAAGTATAGAAAAGTAAAGCAAATCACCCATAATTCCTTCACATACACGACCACCTGTTAATATTTTAATGTAACTTTTCTAGCCTTTTTATTCCTCCTGCACAGACCTCTCCCACCCCAAGTTATTTAGAAGTATGAACAGATTAGGAATACCAAAGTAGGGTGACACCAAGAAAGGTAACTGGCTGACTAACAGGTGGCCTGGCTGGATCGCATTACCTTGGTGTTTTCAACCTCAGTCCGGGCTGGGTATTTAGTCCTTCAGCCTTAGAAACTTGATCTCCTCAATGCCCCAGAACTCGTCAGAGTCAGGAGGCTAACTCATGCCAATTATCTTATGAGACTGACGTATGAGAACCAGACTGCTCGTTGATAATGAGAAATAGAACTATGATGGTTTATGTTGGCCTCATCAGCACGGGTCCCTCCTTTAAATAATGCATAAGACTTATTCCTTCCCAAGTGCTATTTTGTTTTATAAAAAACCATATGAAGTAAACACTATTATTTTTTAAGATTTTATTTGTTTATTTATTTGACAGAAAGATAGCAAGAGAGAGAGAGCGAGAGCGTGTGTGCACCAGCCTCGAGAGCAGCAGGCAGAGGGAGAGGGAGAAACAGGCTCCCCGCTGAGACTATATCTTTTCCATCATTTCCCATTCACTCTCTTTCAATTTTTTAAAAAAAATTATATTGCATGGAGCACTGGATGTTACACGTAAACAATGAATCTTGGAACACTACATCAAAAACTAATGATGAACTGTATGGTGACTAACATAACATCATAAAAAAATAGAAGTACTGTATAAACACATTCTTCATGAAAAAAGTTAAAACATTACAGGTGAGGTTGAAGTTCCCTATGTCTATCACCCACAGTCATAGGCTCCTCTGTCTCCCTTCCCAAAGGTAACCACTGTTGTAAGATTGGTTTGTATCCTTCCAGATTTTTTTCCTATGGATTAAGATATATACATAGAAATGCGTGTAAAATATTGTTGTTTTCTGTGTATTCTTTTAATATAAACAATATTATACTCTACCTCCTTTTATGCAGATTGCCCTAGTCACGCAAAGTTGTATCATGGAGATCTAGTCATGTTTTCATACACCATGGTTTATGTAGGCATTACTCTTTTTTTTTTTAATTTTGCAGGTGCTAAGGGGGCCATCTTTTAATAAATACTTTGTTAAACATTTTATTTTTCACCACAGCAGAAGGCAATATAACTGGACCACATTAGCCCAGTCTCACCAAAAAGGAACAAAATAACCCCAAACCCCCAAATCAACCAGCACTTTCACTAAAAGACATTATCAAGGAAGAGTTAGGATATGAGGAAAACCTCTGCAGCTTTTGCAAAAGTTCTGTAGAGGACATTTTTCCTGGATAGGTAAAAACCATGCAGGAAATACTTTTCAGAATTTAGGATGAGAAAAAGAAAACAGAGTTGTCAGCTCTAATTAACTTGGAATAGTCCCTCTTTAATCAAGAAGTTCAGAGCAAAATTTACCAGGAAGTTCAGAGCTAAATTTAATATAAGTAACCAAGAATTAGGTACTTTCCACTCAGATCCCCTCCTTCACATACACTCATATGAGTTGAGTTATTTTAATTGTCTCATTATACACTAATTTTAGAAAGCTTAATCTTAGGGGTGTCTGGGTGGCTCAGTCATTTAGTGTCTGCCTTCAGCTCAGGTCATGATCCCAGGGTCCTGGGATCGAGTCCCCCATTGGACTCCCAGCTCCACAGGGAGTCTGCTTCTCCCTATGCCCTTCTTCCCACTCGTTCTCTCAACTCTCTCTCTCTAATTATAAATACATAAAATATTTTAAAAAATAAATTGTGGCAAAATAAATGTGATATAAAATTTACCATTTTAAGAAGTTTTAAGGGTCACCTGGGTGGCTCAGTCACTTGAGCATCTGCCTCTTTATTTTGGCTCAGGTCATGGTCTCAGGGTCGTAGGACTGAGCCCTGCATCAGGCCCTGCACTGGTCATAGAGTGTGTGTGAAGGTTCTCTCTCTCTCTCTCACCCCCACCTCTATGCCACCCCTTGCTTATGCTCTCTTGCTCTCTCTGTATCTAAAAACAAAAAAGAATTTTTAAGTTCTTTAACATTATTCAGTTCAGCGTTATTAAGTACACTGTGGTATAATCATCACCATCATCTATCTACAGAACTTTTTTCATCTTCCCAAACTGATATTCCATACCTAGTAAACCATAACTCCTACTATCTCCTATCTATCTATCTATCTATCTATCTATCTATCTATCTATCTATCTATCCATCCATCCATCTATCTATCTATCTATCTATCTATCATCTATCTATCTATCTATCTATCTATCATCTTTTTTATTGTGTTACATTAGTCACTCTACAGTATGTCATTAGTTTTGGACGCAGTGTTCCATGATTCATTGTTTGCATATAACACCCAGTGTTCCATGCAATATGTGCCCTCCCTAATACCCACCACCAGGCTCATCCCTCCTCCCACCCCCTCCCCTCTGAAACCCTTAGTTTGTTTCCATAGTCTCTCATGCTTCGTCTCCCCCTCAGATTCCCCCCCTTCATTTTTCCCTTCCTTCTTCTGAGAGGGTCTGTTTTTCCCTCTCCCACTGCCCCTCTCCCGTGTTCATGTGCTGTTCTCTCTCTCTCACAAATAAATACATAAAATCTTTTAAAAATCTTTTTTTCAGGGGCACCTGAGTGGCTCAGTGGGTTAAGCCTCTGCCTTCGGCTCAGGTCATGATCCCAGGGTCCTGGGATCAAGTCCCATATCAGGCTCCCTGCTCAGCAGGAAGCCTACTTTCCCTCTCCCACTTCCCCTGCTTGTGTTCCTGCTCTCATGATCTCTCTCTCTCTCTCTCTCTCTCTGTCGAATAAATAAACAGAATCTTAAAAAAAAGGCTATCTTAAAATCATTCGGGAAGTAGGTAGGGTATAAATTTTAAACAAATACAACTGAGAAATGCGAAGTAAACTAACTCATGCAGGAATAATTTCAACATGAAGAAATGACGGGAAGCTAGAGATTTGCAGTGGTAGATTTTTTCAAAATGTAATTGTTTCAGGCACAGTTGGTAAGTATACCTGTCATATATGCTTCCAAAAATGTAGCTCAAAACTATAACATACTGAGAGAAAAACAAATCTTGGGAATACAAATTCATTTGTTATAACCAGTTTTGCTTACACTATCTCAAAATAGCCATCTGTACTAATGTGTGTACATAACAGAACAAGTTGCTACAATACAAAAAGTTCATATATATTTAGACCTTGGAACTTTCTAAGGGATTGAAAACTTTTTTTTAAAGATTTATTTGTTTGAGAGAGAGAATGAGAAAGAGCATGAGAAGAAGGAGGGTCAGAGGGAGAAGCAGACTACCTGCCAAGCAGGGAGCCTGATGTGGGACTTGATCCTGGGACTCCAGGATCATGACCTGAGCTGAAGGCAGTCGCTTAACCAACTGAGCCACCCAGGCACCTGGGATTGAAAACTTTAAAAAATATCTTTCATTTTTGCTACAGAAATAGGCATTCCTTTATCGATGAGCATTTACATAGTTTGTTTCCAGGTTTGAACTATTTTTTTAAAAGATTTTATTTATTTGACAGAGAGATAGATCACAAGTACACAGAGAGGCAGGCAGAGAGAGAGAGAGGGAAGCAGGCTCCCTGCTGAGCAGAGAGCCCGATAAGGGACTCAATCCCAGGACCCTGAGACCATGACCTGAGCTGAAGGCAGAGGCTTAACCCACTGAGCCACCCAGGTGCCCATCCAGGTTTGAACTCCTCAAAACAGTACTTCAGAGAATATACTCATATATCATCTTGTGAGTGCATACAGATGTTTTGGAAATAGGCATTTAAAAATTTTTGATATAACCAAAAAGCCATTTAAATTATTAACACCACCCAGTAGTGAATGAGTCTCCACTTACCCATTCTTACCAAAACTTGACATTAGACTTTGATTTTGAGCAATCTAATGGGTATAATGTGATATCTTACCTTAAGTTTCATTTACCTGAATACTAATGTCATTAACCATCTTCTTATGTTTTATTATATTTAGCTAGTTTATATCTTCTTTATATACTTAGTCATTTCTCTGTTGGGCTGTTTTTCTTAATTGATTTATAGGAATTTAATAAATATATGTATTCTGCAATTTAGTTTTTGTAAAAAAGAAATCTAAAAGAGATATTGTACTTGTTTTGCCATAAGTAGTCTGTCTCTTCTCATTTTTATGGTGCTTTCATATAGTTTTCATTTTAATGAAGTCAAATTTTGAGCCTTTTAATTTTTGTCTTGTTTTAGAAGGCCTTTATAGGAGGTTGAATGTGACTCCCCAAAAGATATGTCCACCCGGAACTTGTGAGTGTGACCTTATTTGGAAAAGGGGCTTTTGCAAATGTAATTAAGGTTCTGGAGATGAGGTCATGCCGGATTTCCTACTAGCCCCTAAATCCAATGACAAGTGTCCTCATAAGAAAAGGAAAAGTTACATAGGGAGGAGAAGGCAATGTGAAGACAGAGCCAGAGATGGAAGTGATGTATTTACAAGCCAAGGAATGCCAAGGATTGCCAGCAACCACAAGAAACTAGGGGAGAAACATGGAACAGATTCTCCCTCAGAGCCTCTGGGAAGAGCCAACCCTACTGACACCTCAATATTGGACTTCTGGCTTCCAGAATGTGAGGGAATAATTTTCTGCTGTTTTAAACTGTCCAGTTTGTGGTAATTTGTTATGGCAGCCCTAAAAAACTAGTAAAGCCTTTCTGTCCCTGAGATCATTAATACATTATCAAATTTTCTTATGCGTTTATTGTTTAGCTTTTTATCTGTAACTCTTTTAATTCCTCTATAGTTTATTTTTACAAGTGGGTTTAGATAGAAATTTAACTTAATATTTTCCTAAATGGTTAGCAATTGCACTAACACCACTTAATGAGTTATTCTTTTCCTGTTGATTTAAAATACTACTTTGATTATAACCATGGGTCTTTCTGGATCATTAGTCTGTTCCACTAATCTGTTTTTCCATTCCTTCATTAATGTTGCAGTGCCTTTGCCATTATCAAGCTTTAATCTTTCATATGAACTTTAGAATTATCTGATCGGGTTCTAAGGAAAATCCTGATTTTTATTGTAATTGCATTAAATTTATAGATTTGTTTGGGGAGAATGGACATATTGATAATATTTGGCTTTCCTGTCTACAGACAATGTATATTTATTCAGGACTTCTTTTACTTCTTTTAGCGAACTTTATAGTTTTCTCCATGAAGGCCTTGCACTTTTTTTTTTGGCAAGTTTTATGTCTTGATATTTTGTAGTTTCTGTTGCTATTAAGATTTTTCCCATATATTACATTTTAATTAGTTATTATGTATAGGGAAATATTCTTTGTATGTTTATCTTATATCCATTTCCTGTGTTAACTCACTAGATGTCTGAAGGTGATGTTTTTGGATTTTCTAGATCCATAGGCATATCATTTGCAAATAGTAACACTTGTATCTTTACCTCCCAAATCTTTAGAACACTTACAGTGGGTATGCTGGCTATCTTTTCTTGTTCCTGACTTTAATGGGCTGGTTCTAATGTTTCTAATGTTTCATGTTAAATATGTCTTCGGTAGGTTTCCAAAAGATACCATTTATTACATTAAAAGAATTTCTTTCTTTCCTTGGCTCCTTAAAGTTTTATTATTAATATTATTATTAATGAATGTTGAATTTTATTGAATGATATTCCTGTGTGTATTGAAAAGAATCATTTGTTTAGTGTGAATTATATTGATAGGCTTCCTTATGGTGAACCATATTTTTATTGCTAAGAGAAAGCACACTTGGTCATGATAGACCCTCCTTTTAATATGCACTAGATTCAATTTACTAATATTTTATTTAGGATTTTTGCATTTTTGTTTTTACATTATATTGGCCTGTAATATTATTTTTTATGCCACTCAGGCACCCTATAAAGCTGCTTATAATTTTTAAGTCGCCTCTGAATCTGGATTATGTCATCGTTTGTACTCCTGATGTACTTTCTTTGTGCCTCCTCACTTTTTTTAATAGAATGAACCTGCCCCAAAGTTTGTCTGTTTTATTTAGTCTTTCCTAGAGCCAGCTCTTAGCTTTACTTATCAATGATATCTTTATTTCTATATCCCTTTGTGACTTAATAATTGGATACATTTTTAAAATATTTTATTACAAGAACAGAATGTATAATACAATGAATCCTACCACCTAGCTTCAATAATAATCAACAAATAATCTTGTTTCTGTCATTTACACTTTTACCTTCTTTTCCCCCTATATTATTCTGAAGCAAATCTCAGGCATATCCATTTGTCTATAAATAGTATGTGCCTATAAAAGATAAGGAAGTTTTGGGACGCCTGGGTGGCTCAGTGGGTTGAGCCGCTGCCTTCGGCTCAGGTCATGATCCCAGCATCCTGGGATCGAGTCCCGCATCGGGCTCTCTGCTCGGCAGGGAGCCTCCTTCTCCCCTCCCCTCTCTGCCTGCCTCTGCCTACTTGTGTGATCTCTGTCTATCAAATAAATAAATAAAATCTTTAAAAAAAAAGATAAGGAAGTTTTATTAAATGTAATTACATACCACTGCACCTCAAATACAAGTCCTTTATATCATCAAATATTTTCTTCAAATTTCACAGCTGTTTCAGAAATGCTTGTGTGTGTTTGTGTGTGTGTGTGCATGCACCTGTGTGAGTGAGAGAGAGAGGGAGAGAGGCAGAGTCAGAGACGGAGATAGAGACAGAGCAAGAAAGAATGAATCAGGATCCAAACAAGGTCCATGCATTGCATTTGATTGATATGGCTCATGAATTGTTTGTCTCTTTTAAGCCATAGGTTTCTCCTCTTTTTTTTTTCCTTGCAATTTATTGAGGAAATCTGCCTGTTTGTCCAGTAGGACTTTGCTGATTTCATTGCCATGGTATTGTTTAACATATTCTCTGTCTTCTGTATTTCCTACAAATTGGTGCTTCACTTTAGAGGCTTAATTAGTTTCATGTTCAATTTTCTTGGCTAGACAGCTCATATGGAGGTCTCCCATCAAGAGGCACATAATGTCTAGGTGTCCCTCGATGGCTAGATCCATTAATTCATTTAAAGTTGCAAAATAGTGAGATTCCATCATTCCATATTCATTTATTAGCTGAAATTATTTTTTTAAAGTTCTCTGTAGAAGTCTATGGGAAGAGCGTGATGTTTATTTATTTATATTAGTTTTTATTTAAATTCCAGTTACTTAAAATACAGAGAAAAATTAGTTTCAGGTATGTCCAATTTAGTGATTCAACATTTACATACAACACCCAGTGCTCATAACAAAAAGTGCACTACTTAATCCCCATCACCTATTTAACCCATGCCCCCACGCACCTTCACTCTGGAAACCATCAGTTTGTTCTCTATAGTTAAGAGTCTCTTTCTTGGTTTACCTACTCCTTGTTTCCCCTGTGATCATTTGTTTTGTTTCTTAACTCCCACATATGAGTGAAATCATAGGATATTTGTTTTTCTCTGACTTATTTCACTTTGCATAATACTCTCTAGCTCCATCCATGTCATTGCAAATGACAAGATTTCATTCTTTTTGATGGCTGAGTAATACTCCGTTGTGTATAAACACACCACTTGTTTATCCATTTATCAGTCAATGGACGTTTGGCCTTGCTTCATAATTTGGCTATTGTGGATAATACTGCTATAAACATTGGGGTGCATGTATCCCTTCAAATTACTATTTTTGTATCCTTTGGGTAAATGCCTTGTAGTGAAATTGCTGGATCATATGGCAGCTCTACTTTTAACTTTTTGAGGAACCTCCATACTGTTTTCCAAAGTAGATGCACCAGTTTGCAACCCCACTAATAGTGAAAGAGGAGTCCCCTTTCTCCACATCCTTGCCCAACACTTGCTTTTTTCCTATGTTGTTGATTTTAGCCATTCCGACAGGTGTGAGGTGATATCTCATTGCAGTTTTGATTTGTATTTCCCTGAAGATGAATATGTTGAGCATCTTCTCGTGTGTCTGTTGGTCATCTGGATATCTTCTTTGGAAAAATATCTATTTATGTCTTCTGCCTGTTTTTTAACTGGATTATTTGGTTTTGGGGTGTTTTATAAGCTCTTTATATACTTTGCATGCTAAACCTTTATCAGAGTTATTTGCAAATATCTTCTCCCATTTTGTAGGTTGATTTTTAGTTTTGTTGATTGTGCAGAAACTTTTTATTTTGATGAAGTCCCAATAGTTTACTTTGCTTTTGTTCCCTTGCCTCAGGAGACATATCTGGCAAGATGTTGCTATGGCCAATATCAAAGAGGTTACTGCCTGCATTTTCCTCTAGGATTATGATGGTTTCCTATCTCACATTTAGGCCTTCCATCCATTTTGAATTTATTTTTGTGTATGATGTGAGAAAGTGCTCCAGTTTTATTCTTTTATTGTTGCTGTCCAGTTTCCCCAGCACCCTTTATTGAAGAGACTATCTTCTCTCCATTGGTTATTCTCTCTTCCTTTGTTGAAGATTAATTGACCATACAATTGTGGGTTCATTTCTGGGTTTTCTATTCTGTTCCATTATCTATGTGTCTATTTTTGTGCCAGTACCATACTGTCTTGATCACTACAGCTTTGTAATATAACTTGAAGTCTAGAATTGTGATGCCTCCAGCTTTGCTTTTCTCTTTCAAGGTTGCTTTGGCTATTTGGGGTTTTTGTTGTCCTGTACAAATATTAGGATTGTAATTGTATTGGTCTGCCCTTGTAAGTTAAGGACTTCTTTTGTCTCGCTGCTTTTAGGGATTTTCTTTATCACTGTTTTGCAAATTTAATTACAATATGTCTTGGTGTTGGCCTGCTTTTCTTGATTTTGATGGGAGTTTCTCTGCTTCCTGGATTTGGATGTCTGTTTCCTTCCCCAGATTAGGGAAGCTTTCAGCAATTATTTTTTTTAAAAAGATTTTATTTATTTATTTGACAGAGAGAGAAATCACAAGTAGGCAGAGAGAGAGGGGGAAGCAGGCTCTCCACTGAGCAGAGAGCCCGACGTGGGGCTCAATCCCAGGACCCTGAGATCATGACCTGAGCTGAAGGCAGCGGCTTAACCCACTGAGCCACCCAGGCGTCCCGAGTTTGCTAAACTCTTTATAGATTTTGGATACTAGCCCTTTATCTGATATGTCATTTGCAAATATCTTCTCCCATTCTGTCAGTTGTGTTTTGGTTTTGTTGAATGTTTCCTTTGCTGTGCAAAAGCGTTTGATCTTGATGAAGTCCCAATAGTTCATTTTTGCCCTTGATTCCCTTGCCTTTGGTGTTGTTCCTAGGAGAAGTTGCTGTGGCTGAGGTCGAAGACGTTGCTGCCTGTGTTCTCCTCAAGGATTTTGATGGATTCCTTTCTCACATTGAAGTCCGTCCTCCATTTTGAGTCTATTTTCGTGTGTGGTGTAAGGAAATGGTCCAATTTCATTGTTCTGCATGTGGCTGTCCAATTTTCCCAACACCATTTGTTGAAGAGGCTGTCTTTTTTTCATTGGACATTCTTTCCTGCTTGTTGAAGGTTAGTTGACCATAGAGTTGAAGGTCTATTTCTGGGCTCACTATTCTGTTCCACTGATCTATGTATCTGTTTTTGTGCCAGTACCATACTGTCTTGATGATGACAGCTTTGTAATAGAGGTTGAAGTCCGGAATTGTGATGCCACCAACTTTGGCTTTCTTTTTCAATATTCCTTTGGCTATTTGACGTCTTTTCTGGTTCCATATAAATTTTAGGATTGTTTGTTCCATTTCTTTAAAAAAATGGATGGGATTTTGATAGGGATTGCATTAGATGTATAGATTGCTTTAGGTAGCATAGACATTTTTCACAGTATTTGTTCTTCCAATCCATGAGCATGGAACGTTTTCCCATTTTTTGGTGTCTTCCTCAATTTCTTTCATGAATACTTTGTAGTTTTCTGAGTATAGATTCTTTGCCTCTTCGGTTAGGTTTATTCCTAGGTATCTTATGGTTTTGGGTGCAATTGTAAATGGGATGGACTCCTTAATTTCTCTTTCTTCTGTCTTGTTGTTAGTATAAAGAAATGCAACTGATTTCCATGCATTGATTTTATATCCTGACACTTTACTGAATTCCTGTACAAGTTCTAGCAGATTTGGAGTGGAGTCTTTTCGGTTTTCCACGTAAAATATCATATCTATCATCTGCAAAGAGTGAGAGTTTGACTTCTTCTTTGCTGATTTGGATGCCTTTTGTTTCTTTTTTCTTGTCTGATTGCCAAGGCTAGGACTTCTAGAACTATGTTGGATAGCAGTGTTGATAATGGGCATCCCTGCCATGTTCCTGACCTTAGGAGGAAAACTCTCAGATTTTCCCCCATTCAGAATGACATTTGCTGTGGGTTTTTCATAGATGGCTTTGATCATATTGAGGTATGTACCCTCTATCCCTATACTTTGAGGTGTTTTGATCAAGAAAGATGCAATACCTTGTCAAATGCTTTTTCAGCATCTATTGAGAGTATCATATGGTTCCTGTTCTTTCTCTTATTAATGTATTGTATTACATTGATTGATTTGCAGATGTTGAACCAACCTTGCAGCCCTGCAATAAATCCCACTTGGTCATGGTGAATAATCCTTTTAATGTACTGTTGGATCCTATTGGCTAGTATTTTGGTGAGAATTTTCACATCTGTGTTCATCAGGGATATTGGTCTGTAATCCTCTTTTTTGATGGGATCCTTGTCTGGTTTTGGGATCAAGGTGATGCTGGCCTCCTAAAATGAGTTTGAAAGTTTTCCTTCCATTTCTATTTTTTGGAACAGTTTCAGGAGAATAGGAATTAATTCTTCTTTAAATGTTTGGTAGAATTCCCCTGGGAATTCTTTTCCCATCTGGCCCTAGGCTCTTGTTTGTTTAGAGATTTTTGATGACTGTTTCAATCTCCTTACTGATTATGGATCTGTTCAGGTTTTCTATTTCTTCCTGGTTCAGTTGTGGTAGTTTATATGTCTCTAGGAAAGCATCCATTTCTTCCAGATTGTCAAATTTGCTGGCGTAGAGTTGCTCATAATATGTTCTTATAATTGTTTGTATTTCTTTATTTATTTGGGTCCTTTCTCTTTTCTTTTTGATAAGTCTGGCCAGGGATTTATCAAGCTCTTTCAAAGAAGAGTTTCCTAGTTTTGTTATCTGTTCTACTGTTCTTTTCGTTTCTATTTCCTTGATTTCTGCTCTGACCTTTATGATTTCTCTTCTCCTGCTGAGTTTAGGCTTTCTTTGTTGTTCTTTCTCCAGCTCCTTTAGGTGTAGGGTTAGGTTGTGTATTTGAGACCTTTCTTGTTTCTTGAGAAAGGCTTGTATCACTATATATTTTCCTCTCAGGACTGCCTTTGCTGTGTCCCACGATTTTGAACCATTGTATTTTCTTTTTTTTTCTTTTTATTTATTTATTTAATTTCTTTTCAGTATAACAGAATTCATTGTTTATGCACCACACCCAGTGTTCCATGCAATATGTGCCCTCCATAAAACCCACCACCTGGCTCCCCCAACCTCCCAACCCCCGCCCCTTCAAAACCCTCAGAATGTTTTTCAGAGTCCATAGTCTCTCATGGTTCAACTCCCCTTTCAATTTCCCTCAACTCCCTTCTCCTCTCTATCTCCCAATGTCCTCTGTGTTATTTCTTATGCTCCACAAATAAGTGGAACCATATGATAATTGACTCTCTGCTTGACTTATTTCACTCAGCACAATCTCTTCCAGTCCCGTCCATGTTGATACAAAAGTTGGGTATTCATCCTTTCTGATGGTGGCATAATACTCCATAGTGTATATGGACCACATCTTCCTTATCCATTCGTCCATTGAAGGGCATCTTGGTTCTTCCCACAGTTTGGTGACTGTGGCCATTGCTGCTATGAACATTGGGGTGCGGATGGCCCTTCTTTTCACTACATCTGTATCTCTGGGGTAAATACCCAATAATGAAATTGCAGGGTCATAGGGAAACTCTTTTTTTAATTTCTTAAGGAATCTCCACACTGTTTTCCAGAGTGGCTGTACCAACTTGCATTCCCACCAACAGTGTAACAGGGTTCCCCTTTCTCCACATCCTCTCCAACACTTGTTATTTACTGTCTTGTTAATTTTGGCCATTCTAACTGGTGTAAGGTGGTATCTCAATGTGGTTTTGACTTGAATCTCCCTGATGGCGAGTGATGATGAACATTTTTTCATGTGTTTGTTAGCCCTTTGTATGTGTCTTCATTGGAGAAGTGTCTGTTCATGTCTTCTGCCCATTTTTTGGCATGATTATGTGTTTTGTGTGTGTTGAGTTTGAGAAGTTCTTTATAGATTCTGGATATCAGCCTTTTGTCTATACTGTCCTTTGCAAATATCTTCTCCATTCCGTAGGTTGCCTCTTTGTTTTGTTGACTGTTTCCTTTGCTGTACAGAAGCTTTTGATCTTGATGAAGTCTCAAAAGTTCATTTTTGGTTTTCTTTCCTTTGACTTTGGAGATATATCTTGAAAGAAGTTGCTGTGGCTGATATTGAAGAGGTTACTGCCTATGTTCTCCTCTAGGATTCTGATGGATTCCTGTCTCACATTGAGGTCTTTGATCCATTTCGAGTTTATCTTTGTGTAAGGTGTAAGAGAATGGTCGAGTTTCATTCTTCTACATATAGCTGTCCAATATTCCCAGCACAATTTATTGAAGAGACTGTCTTTTTCCACTGTATATTTTTTCCTGCTTTGTCGAAGATTATTTGACCATAGAGTTGAGGGTCTATATCTGGGCTCTCTACTCTGTTCCACTGGTCTATGTGTCTGTTTTTATGCCAGTACCATGCTGTCTTGGTGATCACAGCTTTGTAGTAAAGCTTGAAATCAGCCAACGTGATGCCGCCAGTTTTGTTTTTTATTTTTTAGCATTTCCTTAGCAATTTGGGGTCTCTTCTGATTCCATACAAATTTTAAAATTATTTGCTCCAGTTCTTTGAAAAATACCGGTGGAATTTTGATTGGAATGGCATTAAAAGTATAGATTGCTCTAGGCAGTATAGACATTTTAACAATGTTTATTCTTCTGTTCCAAAAGCATGGAATGGTCTTCCATCTTTTTGTGTCTTCTTCGATTTCTTTCAGGAGTGTTCTGTAGTTCCTTGAGTATAGCTCCTTTACTACTTTGGTTAGGTTTATTCCCAGGTATCTTATGGTTCTTGGTGCTATAGTAAATGGAGTCAATTCTCTAATTTCCCTTTCTGTGTTTTCATTGTTAGTGTATAAGAAAGCAACTGATTTCTGTACATTGACTTTGTAACCTGCAACATTAATGAATTGCTGTATGAGTTCTAGTAGTTTGGGGGTGGAGTCTTTTGGGTTTTCCATATAAAGTATCATGTCATCTGCAAAGAAAGAGAGTTTGACTTCTTCATTGCCAATTTGGATACCTTTTATTTCTCTTTGTTGTCTGATTGCTGTTGCTAGGACTTCTAATACTATGTTGAACAAGAGTGTTGAGAGTGGGCATCCTTGTCGTGTTCCTGATCTCAACGGGAAAGCTGTGAGCTTTTTCCCATTGAGGATGATATTTGCAATGGGTTTTTCATAGATAGATTTTATGAAGCTCAGGAATGTTCCCTCTATCCCTATAATTTAAAGCGTTTTAATCAGGAATGGATGCTGGATTTTGTCAAATGCTTTTTCTGCATCAATTGAGAGGACCATGTGGTTCATCTCTCTTCTCTTATTGATTTGTTCTATCACATTGATTGATTTGTGAATGTTGAACCATCCTTGTAACCCAGGGATGAATCCCACCTGGTCATGGTAGATAATTTTTTTTAATGTGCTGTTGGATCCTATTTACTAGGATCTTGTTGAGAATCTTAGCATCCATATTCATCAGGGATATTGGTCTAAAATTCTCCTTTCTGGTGGGGTCTTTGCCTGGTTTGGGGATCAGGGTAATGCTGGCTTCATAAAAAGGGTCTGGAAGTTTTCCTTCTGTTTCTATTTTTTGAGACAGCTTCAGGAGAATAGGTGTTATTTCTTCTTTGAAAGTTTGGTAGAATTCCCCAGGGAATCCGTTGGGTTCTGGGCTCTTGTTTTTTGGGAGGTTTTTGATCACTGCTTCAATCTCATTACTAGATACCGATCTATTCAGGTTGTCAATTTCTTCCTGGTTCAATTTTGGAAGTTTATAGTTTTCCAGGAATGCATCCATTTCATCTAGGTTGCTTAACTTACTGGCATATAACTGTTGATAATAACTTCTGATGATTGTTTCTATTTCCTTGGTGTTTGTTGTGATCTCTCCCTTTTCATTCATAATTTCATGAATTTGGGCCTTCTCTCTTTTCTTTTGGATTAGTGTGGCCAATGGTTTATCAATCTTATTGATTCTTTCAAAAAACCAGCTTCTAGCTTTATTGATGTGTTCTACTGTATCTCTAGTTTCTATCTCATTGATTTCTGCTCTAATCTTGATGATTTCCCTTCTTGTGTGTGGAGTGGCTTAATTTGTTGTTGATTCTCCAGTTCTTTAAAGTGTAGAGATAGGCGGTATATTCTGGATTTTTCAATTTTTTTGAGGGAAGCTTGGATGGCTATGTATTTTCCCCTTAGGACTGCGTTTGCTGTATCCCATAGGTTTTGGGCCGAAGTGTCTTCATTCTCATTGGTTTCCATGAAATGTTTAAGTTCTTCTTTGATCTCCTGGTTGATCCAAGCATTCTTTAGCAAGGTGGTCTTTAGCTTCCAGGTGTTTGAGTTCCTTCCAAAGTTTTCCTTGTGATTAAGCTGCAATTTCAAAGCATTGTGATCTGAGAATATGCAGGGAATAATCTCAATCTTTTGGTATCGGTTGAGCCCTGATTTGTGACCCAGTATGTGGTCTATTCTGGAGAAGGTTCCATGTGCACTTGAGAAGAATGCATATTCTGTTGTTTTAGGGGGGAACGTTCTGTATATATCTATGAGGTTCATCTGGTTCAATGTTTCATTCAATGCTCTTGTTTCTTTACTGATTTTCTGCTTGGATGATCTGTCTATTACTGAGAGTGGCGTATTAAGATCCCCTACTATTAATGTATTCATATTAATATGACTCTTTATCTTGATTAACAGTTTTCTTGTGTAATTGGCTGCTCCCATATTGGGGGCATAAATATTTACAATTGTTAGATCTTGGTGGATAGTCCCTTTAAGAATTATGTAGTGTCCTTCTGTATCTCTGACTATAGTCTTTAGTTTAAAATCTAATTTATCTGATATGAGAATCGCTACTCTGGCCTTCTTTTGAGGCCCATTGGCATGAAAAATGCTTCTCCATCCCTTCACTTTCAGTCTGGGTGTATCCTTAGGTTTGAAATGGGTCTCTTGTAGACAACATATGGATGGGTCCTGTCGTTTTATCCAATCTGCAATGGGTGCATTTAGGCCATTCACATTGAGAGTGATTATTGAGAGATATGTTTTTATTGACATCGTGTTACCTTTGAAGTCTTTCTTTCTGTAGATTCACTCCATATATTTCTGTTCAATGATATTCTTGGGATGTTCCTCTTTTATAGAACCCCTCTTGGCATTTCCTGCAGTGTTGGCTTGTGGGTCGCATACTCTTTTAAACCTTGCTGGTCTTGGAAACTCTTTATCTCTCCATCCATTTTGAATGTCAGTCTTGCTGGATAAAGTATTCTTGGCTGCATGTTCTTCTCATTTAGTGCCCTGAATATGTCTTGCCAGCCCTTTCTGGCTTGCCAGGTTTCTGTGGACAGGTCTGACATTATCCTGATGGGTTTTCATCTGTATGTAAGGAACTTCTTTGTCCTAGTTGCTTTCAAGAGGTACTGTCTATAATTATGATTCATCATTTTTACTATTAGGTGTCTTGAGGTCTTTCTAGATT
Source organism: Taxidea taxus jeffersonii (assembly GCA_003697995.1). Classification (NCBI taxonomy): domain Eukaryota; kingdom Metazoa; phylum Chordata; class Mammalia; order Carnivora; family Mustelidae; genus Taxidea; species Taxidea taxus. The sequence continues at coordinate 33,923 of ML094743.1, forward strand.
CTCTTAATCTTGGGGAGAGACCGTTCTGCCTCTAGTACAGGAATGCTGGTTCCATTCGCCATATTGGGAACATTTTCTTGGAGAATTTGTTCAACTATATCTTCTAGTCTTCTTTCTTTCTCCTCCCCCTCAGGGATTCCAATAATTCTGATGTTGGAACATTTCATGGCATCATTTATTTCCCTAATTCTGTTTTCGTGGCTTCTAAGCTGTTTGTTCCAGGCTTCCTCCTGATCCTTTCTCTCTATCTGTTTGTTCTCCAGATCACTAATTCTATCTTCTGCCTCAGTTACCCTAGCTGTTAGAGAATTTAGATTAGATTGGAACTCATTGAGAACATTGTGAACATCATCCCTGATGGCTTTCCCTTCTGCCCTAATCAATTCCATTTCATCATCCATGGCTTTCTCCAACCTAGCTATTGCCTGGATAATTATTAGCCTGAATTCCCTTTCGGACATATTGTCTATGTCCATAGCCATTAGTTCTGTTGCAGAAGGCCCAGCCTCTGAATTTTTCTTCTGTTGGGCATTCCTCCTCCTAGTCATTTTGGTGAGAGATGGCTGAGCAGATGTAGCTGAATGTATCGAACGTGGTGCAGGCAAGGTGCACCCTGGAACACTTCTGGGCAATCAAGAGTCCCCTCCCAAATGAGAGAAAAAAAGTAAGTTAAAAAGATGGAGAGAGAGAGAGAGAGGAAAAAAAAGAAAGATAAAATAAAAGAGAGGACCCAGCCCAAATGGGCCACAGGGTAAGATTTATGAAGTATATAAACAAAAACAGACAAACAAAAGACTGATAAAAGTAGATGACAAGAGAAAAAAATATATATAAAAACAAAACAAAACAACAAAAGTACCTCGTCAAAAAGAACCCCAGGTATAGGATTTATATACTACCAGGACAAAAACAAATATGCAGAAACACTGGCGGGAGAAAAAGACGGGAGAGTGATTATAAATTCTCAGTGTGGGCGAGGAAGGTTATTTTGATTCTTCCTGGATGTATCTTGATATCTTTGTTAAAGGACTCAACATTCCTAAGATAAAGGGGGATTAAAAACTGGTTTACCTATAGGAGTGGCATTGATTGGGGAAAGGGGATTACCTTGAAGTTTAACTCTATATGAATATTAAAAAATAAAAAAAAGAATAAACTAAACTAAAATTTTAAAAAAATTTAAAAAATAGAAAAGCAAAAGAAAAACACAGATATACGTATCAAAAAGTTCAGGTTAAAAGGTTATTATGGAATTTGATGTACTTTACATTTCACTGTGATGGTAAATAGGTTAAAAAATTATCTATAAAAAAATGAACCAGAATAGTGGGAACGAATTAAAAATAAAAGTTCTATCTATGAAGTAGTGGTGGTTGTTCTCTTGTCTTTTTGTTGTTGTTGTTGTTGGTTTTCTGGGGGAAGGGGCCTGCCGAGTGGGTTTTCAGGCACTGTTTCCTAAGTTAAGTTCTCCTGCCCCCATCAAGGGAGTGGGCTCTGAGGAAACCAGTTTTTCAGGCTTTTGTTCTCTGGAGGCTTTTTTGTTTGTTTTTTCCTTTGTTTTCTCTGGCCTTGGCAGCTTTTGATGGTTTTTGGAGGTTTAGAGGAAAGTAAACTGCCCCCAGACCTCCCTCTTGGAGAGAAGCCTCAGTCTGTTCCCCTCTGGGTGCTCCAGAGCACATAAATTCCCCCTTGGCCGCTGGCAGAGCCCATTCCCAGTCTCAGTCTCTGGGGACACAGGAACTCCTGCTTGTACCCAAAACCACAATAGTCTTGGCTGTCTGGGCAGCTCCAGACCGCCAGAGATGTTCCAAGCAGTGATAGGGCAGCACTGAGATTTTCCCGCTGGCCTGGGCTGGGAGTGCTCAGACTTTCCGGTCAGAGAGAGTGAGAGATCATCAGCTGGCACCTGGGTGCACCTCTCTCAGGGAGGGGTGAGGGGCGCGACTCAGACTCTGGTAGTGGGGTATGCAGAGAGTGCAAAAGGCTGTGGTTCTGCCGGCTGGCGCCTGCACGCACCTCTCTCCAGGAGGGGTGAGAGGTGCGACTCAGACTCTGGTAGCGTGGTGCCGTGTGAGGAGAGTGCAAAAGGCTGTGTTTCTGTGGGCTGGCAAGGCTTCCTGCCCTTCACAGGAGCTGCCACCCAGACACTCTCAGGCGTGCTGGCAGCCCAGGGACCAAGACCTGGTTTCTTCGTCGCACTCTCTCTGGCTCAGCGCCAGGGGTGGCTGTCCTGGTTCCAGGGACTCAAGCCCCTTTCCCCAACCGCCCCGATTCCCACAATCTCCCCCACAATTCTTTACTCTCTTTGAGTGCCCCCAACCAGACTCCAAGTCAATGCTGGTCTCCAATCCCAGGGCACTCTAGCATTGGGGTATCACTC
>RCUC01044141.1:0-26170 GCA_003697995.1 Taxidea taxus jeffersonii
CCTAGAAATAGAAAGTACAGTGGTGTTTACTAGCAGCTGGGGAAGAAAGGGAAAAGAACAGTTGTTTAATGGAGATAGAGTTTCAGATTTGCAAGATGAAATATTCCAGAGATCTCTTTTATAACAATGCAAAAATACTTGATACTACTGAATGGTACATCTTAAAATGGTTAAGATGAGAGGATTGAGAAGATGGAAGCAGAGTAGGAGAACCCTAGGCTTGCTTCTATCCACAGATACAACAAGATGACTATCATGGGGTGCCTGGGTAGCTCAGTGGGTTAAGCCTCTGCCTTCGGCTCTGGTCATGATCTCAGGGTCCTGGGATCGAGCCCCACATTGGGTTCTCTGCTCAGTGGGGAGTCTGCTTCTCCCTGCCTGCCTACCTCTCTGCCTACTTGTGATCTCTGTCAAATGAAAAACTAAAAAAAAAAAAAAAATCTTAAAAAAAGAGATGACTATAGAATCATCCTCAATACCCCCAGAAATTGACTTGAAGACCAGCTGAACAAACTCCACAACTAATGACAGAGAAGCATTCACATCAAAGAAGGTATAAAGTACAGAGACTCAGATTGGGAGACAAAAGGATCATAGCCACCACAGTGGTGAGAGGTCCATGGTCCTGCGGAAGGGCAAAAGACTGACTAGGACACATAAGAGCCCAACTGGGAGGAGGAATCCCCATAGCAATTGACTTTGAAAGTGAAAAGGGCTGAATTTTGTGAGTTCTTACAACTAGCAAGGCTTAAAGCCTGGAGTTTTAAAGATCAGTGGGCTTGGCTCAAAGAGAGCCCAGAGGGTAGTGGAGCTGCTATTAGAGAGAAGACAAACAACCCATGGACATACAGCATGGGAACAGTGATCTGAAGAGTGACTAGAACAAATTATGGGGAGATTATTTGCTCATCTCTGAGTTCATCCCAGAGAGGCAGCATTCACAGAGAGACCCCTCCAGGAAGAAAGGAACTATCAGGCACCATTTCCTTTGACTCTCAACATAAACACATGGCCACCCATATCTGATACCTAACTTGCTTACACCAAGCCTTCCCCCCTTCCCTGTGCATATGGTGGGGGACTGTCCTTCCCAGTGACACTAGCTTCAGTCCCAGTGATCCAGGACACCTCAGGCAGACCAGCCTAAAGCCCACAAGAACTTTGTCTCCCAACCCAGGAGTTTTGTGGGGTTTCTGTTCCAACATGTGTGGTGACAGCTCTCACTTCACAAGTTGACCAGAGGACACCTAGTTAAAACTCCACATTCATCCCAAGAACCAAACACTGCTCACAACAGGCAAAGACAGCCTCTGTGGATGACTGGCCTGAAAATTAAAGCTACCAGGACACAATAGCAAAGTGCGTATAAGAAACATTTGAGACACCCCCTTAAGTGCCAGGACCTGCTTAACAGGGGACACTACACAGCAGGGCACTAAAGAACATCTTCTTCATAAGGTCATTAACCTCAAAAACAAGAAATTTAACTCACTTTCCTAACACACTGAAAAGAGCACAGAGACAAAAGGAGAAGACAGAAGAATTTGTCCCAAATGAAAAAACAGGACAAGACCACAGCCAGAAATCTATGCAAAATAAATGTAAGTAACATGACTGATAGAGAACTTAAAGTAATGATCATAGAGATACTTAAGGCATTTGAGAAGTGGCAGGCATCACTGAGACCCTTAACACAGAAGCAGGAAATAATATAGCAGAGATAAATTCAATAAATGAAATAAGAAACATGTTTGGTGGAATGAATGCTTCTTCCAGGCTGGAAGAAGCAGAGGAATGTATTAATGACTCAGAAGACAAAGTAATGAAAAGTAATCGAGATGAACAAAAGAGAAAGGAAAGAACAATGCGAAATGAGAATAGATTTATGGACTCAGTGATTTCATCACTCATATTAACATTTGCATTATAAGGGTGCCAGAAGAAGAGAGAGAAAAAATAGGCAGAAAATGTATTTGAAGAAATAATAGCTGGAATTTTTCCTAATCTGGGGAAGGAAATAGACATCTAGATCCAGGAGGCATAAATAACTCCCATCAAAATCAGCAAAAGCAGATCCACACCAAGGCATGTAATGTAAATGCTAAAATAGGGGCACCTGGGTGGCTCAGTCAGTTAAGCATCTGACTCTTGGTTTTGGCTAAGGTCATGATCTCAGGGTCATGAGATCAAGCCCTGCACTGGGCTCTGTGCTCAGCACAGAGTCTTCTTGAGAGTCTCTCCCTTTCTCTCCCTCTATTTCCTTCCCCCTACTCATGCTCTCTCTCTAAAATAAAAATAAACAAAATCTTTAAAAAAAAAATAAAATAAATGGCAAAGGGTAGTGATAAAGGAAAACTTTAAAAAGCAGCAATACAAAAGAAAATAGTTACATAAAAGGGGGTGCCCATAAAGCTATTAGCAGTTTTTTTTTTTTTTTCAACAAAAACTTAGCAAAACAGAAGTGAGTGGCATGATATATTCAACATCCTGAATGGGAAAAACCTGCAGCCAATATTTCTTTATCCAGCAAGGCTATCATTCATAATAGATAAACAGTTTCCCAGACAAACAAAAACTAAAGGAAATCATGACCACTAAACTAGTCCTGCAAGAAATATGAAAGGGGGCTCTGAGTGAAAAGAAGAGACCAAAGTGACAGTATGAATGTAGAAAGCACAAAAACAGTAAAAATAAATACTTCTATTAAAAAATCAGTCAAGGAAATTATAAAATAAAAGGATATAAAATATCTCATCAAATATCTACCAAATTGAAGCAGGAAGAAATAGAAAACGGGAATAAACCAATTACCAGCAAGGCGATTGAATCAGTACTCAAAAAACTCTCAATGAAGAAAAGTCCAGGACTAGATGGCTCCATAGGTGAATTCTACTAAATATTTGAAGAAGAGTTAATACCTATTTTTCTCAAACTATTCAAAAAAAATAAAAATGGAAGGAAAATTTCCAAACTCATTCTAAAAGGCCAGCATTATCTTAACATGAAAACTTGATAAACACACCAAAAAAAGGGGGGTGGGCTACAGGCCATCATCTTTGATAAATGTAGATGCAAAAATCCTCAAAAAAAAAAAAAACCTGGCAAACAGAATCCAGCAATTTATTTTAAAAAATCATTCACCACATTCAAGTAGGCTTTATACCCAGTATGTAAGGGTGGTGGAATATTCACAAATCAATCAATGTGACATATCACATCAGTAAGAGAAAGGTTAAAAACCACACAAGTATTTTGATAGACACAAAAAAATAATTTGAAAGAATATAACATCAATTCATGATAAAAGCCCTCAACAAAGTAAGTTTAGAGGAAACATACTACAACATAATATAGGCCATATAGGAAAACCCACAGCAAACATCATGCTCAATGGGGAAAAACTGACAGCTTTCCCTCTAAAATCAGGAATAAAGCAAGGAGGTCCATTCTCAGCACTTTCATTCAACATAGTAGTGGAAGTCCTAGCCATGACAATTAGATAGCAAAAATCAATAAAAGGCATCCAGGTTGGTAAATAAGTAAAACATCCACTATCTGCAAATGACAAGATACTCTATATGGAAAACACTAAAGACTTCAGCAAAAAACTGCTAGTACTGATACAGAAATATAACACAGTCACAAGATTAAAAAAAAATGTGCAGAATTCCATTGTGTTTATATACACTAAAAATGAAGAAGCAGAAAGAGAAATTAAGAAAACTATTCCATTTATAGATTTCTGCCTGATGGTGAGGTCTTTTATCCACATCGGGTTTATCTTGGTGTATGGTGTAAAAGAATGGTTGAGTTTCATTCTTCTATACATAGCTGTCTGATTTCCCCAGCACCATTTATTGAAGATATTCTCTTTTTTCCACTGTATATTTTTCCTGCTTTGTTGAAGATTATTTTTTAAATATTTAATTTATTTGACAGAGATCACAAGTAGGCAGAGAGGACAGCAGAGAGAGAGGAGAAAGCAGGCTCCCTGCGGAGCAGAGAGCCTGATGTGGAGCTGAGTCCCAGGACCCTGGGATCATGACCCGAGCTGAAGGCAGAGGCCTTAACCCACTGAGCCACTCAGGCGCCCCTGTCAAAGATTATTTGACCATAATGTTGAGGGTCCATAGCTGGTCTTTCTAATATGTTCCACTGGTCTGTGTGTCTGTTTTTGTGTCAGTGTCATGCTGTCTTGCTGATCACAGCTTTGTAGTAAAGCTTGAAATCAGGCAATGTGATACCCCAGTTTTGTTTTTCTTTTTCAACATTTCCTTAGCAATTTGGGGCCTTTTCTGGTTCCATACAAATTTTAGGACTGTTAGTTCCACCACTTTGAAAAATGCCAGTGTAATGTTGATCAGGACGGCATTGACAGTATAGATGGCTCTAGGCAGTATAGGCATTTTAACAACGTTTATTCTTCCAATCCATGAGCACGGAATGCTCTTCAATCTTTTGGTGTCTTCAATTTCTTTCATGAATGTTCTGTAGTTCCTTGAGTACAAATCCTTTACCTCTTTGGTTAGGTTTATTCCCAGGTGTCTTATGGTTATCAGTTCTATAGCAAATGGAATTGATTCTCTAACCTCCCTTTCTGTATTTTCATTGTTAGTACATAAGAAAGCAACTGATTTCTGAACATTGATTTTGTATCCTGTGCATTACTGAATTGCTCTATGAGTTCTAGTAGTTTGGGGGTGGAGTCTCTTGGGCTTTTCATGTAAAGTATCATGTCATTTGCAAAGAGAGAGAGTTTGACTTCTTTGCCAGTTCCATTTAAAATTGCAACAAAAAGAATAAAATGCTTAAGAATAAACTGAACCAAAGAGATGAAAGATGTGTATTCTGAAAACTATAACACTGATTAAAGAAACTGAACATGACACAAAATAATGGAAAGACATTCCATGCTCATGGATTGGAAAAACAGATATTGTTAAAACATCTGTTATACCCAAAGTAATCTATAGATTTAGTGCAATCTTTATCAAAATACAAACAACATTTTTCACTGAACTGGAACAAAGAGTCCTAAAATTTATGTGGAACCCCTAAAGATCCCAAGTTGCCAAAGCAATTTTAAAAGGAAAACCAAAACTGGAGGTATCACAATTCCATACTTCAAGTTGTACTATGGAGTTACAGTAATTAAAACAGTATGGGACTGGCACAAAAAACAGACACACAGATCAATCAAATAGAATAGAAAATCCAGAAACAAACCCAAAATTATATGATCATCATCTTGAAAATGCAGGAAAGAATACCCAGTAAGAAAAGAACAGTCTCTTCTACAAATGGTATTGGGAAAACTGGACAGCTACATACAAAGGAACAAAACTGGATCACTTTCTTTCACCATACTCAAAAGCAAATTGAAAGTGTATTAAAGAGCTAAATGTGAAATCTGAAATCATAAAAATCCTAGCAGATAGCTAGATAGTAATTTCTTTGATTAGTCATCGCAACATTTTTTCTAGATATATCTCCTGATACACTGGAAATACAAGCAAAAATAAACAATCAGAATTTCATTAAAATAAAAGCTCCTTCACAGTAAAGGAAACAATCAACAAAACTAAAAAGCAGCCTACTGGTTAGGAAAACATATTTGTAAGTGACATAACCAATAAAAGGTTAATATACAACATATATAAGGAACTTAAACAACTCAACACCCTAAAAACAAATAATAAATTTAAAATGGGCAGAAGAGATAAAGGGACATTTTTTCCAAAGAAAACATCTAGAGGGCCAATACATGAAAACATTGTCAACACCACTAATCATCAGAAAAATGAAAATCAAAACTACAAAAAGGTATCATTTTATACTTGTAAGCATGGCTGGAATCAAATACATAAGAAAAAATAAATGTTGGTGAGGATGTGAAGAAAAAGAAAATCTCTTGCACTGTTTGTGGTAATGAAAACTGATGTTGCCACTGTGGAAAACAGTATGGAGTTTCCACAAAATTTAAAAATTGAACTTCCCTATTATCCAGTAATCACAGAATTATTTACCCAAAAATTACAAAAACACTAATTCAAAGGGATACATGCAATCCTATGTGTAAACCAGCATTATTTATAATAGTCACATAAATGAAGCACTCCAAGTGTCAGTCAACAGATGATGGATAAAGAAGATGGTAGATAAAGAAGGTATGTGTGTATATATATACATATGTATAAATGCATATATATATATACGTATATATATATACACACTTACCTTCTTTTATATATATAACAATTATATATAAAACAATTCTAGATCATATATAACAATTCTAGATCATATATATCATATATAATAAAGATATATACATAACAAATCAGAAGATATATACTGAATAATGTATATATACATATATACGAAAATATGTATATATTGTTTCTCATGCTACGTTTTATTTACCATTGTCCATGCTATTACATATATAACATAACAATGGAACATTGTTTAACCATAAAAAAGAATGAAATCTTACCATTTGCAATGACATCGATGGAGCTAGAGAATATAATGATATGTGAAATATGTCAGTCAGAGAAAGACAAATATCATATGATTTCACTCATATGTGACATCTAAGAAACAAAAAGAAAATGAGAAAAGGAATAGAGACAAACCATAAACAGACTCTAAACTATAGAAAATAAACTTGTGGTTACCAGAGAGGAGGTGAGGAGAGGAATGGGTGAAACTGGTGATAGTATTAAGGAGCACACTTGTTGTGATGAGCACTGAGTGGTGTATGGAATTATTAAATCACTGTATTGCACACCTAAAACTAATATACTATATGTATAATATGTATATTAGCTATTCTGGAATTCAAAATAAAAAAAAAAAATAGTAGGAGCACCTGGGTGGCACAGTTAAGCATCCAACTCTTGGTGTTGGCTCAGGTAGTGATCTCAGTGTTGCGAGACTGAGTCCCATGTCAGGCTTTGAGCTCACCCAGAGTCTGTTTAAGACTCTTCCTCCCTCTCCCACTACCCCTTAGCGTCTCTAAAATAAATAAATAAATCTTTTAATTTTTTTAAGAAATAATAAAATGGTTAAGATGGTAACTTTTTAGTGTTATTTCTTTTACAAGAAAATTGTATAAATGCATGAATGGGATGCAAACATACCATCTCTAAAGCAGTAGGTACATCTGTGGATGATGGGGCATGAAAGAGATTAGAGAGGTAAAAAACTGTATTTATCACAAATAAATCTGAATCAAGTATCAAAAAAAATTAATATTTTTCAAACATGAATGGAGAGAACATATTTGTTTGCTGTACTCTTTACTTTTGTATTTGAAATACTTCGTGGTTTTAGAATCATTCTTTTTAGATCCCAAGATTCACAAAATATATTATCTGAGATTTCACAAATAATGAAAGTAGAAAAGGGATCTGAATCCAGGTCTACGTAATTCTAAATACCTTAAGAGAAACCCCTGTTCTAAACTCTGGTTATACAAATTTTGATTTAAATGGCTGATATTTAAAATAGTGGCCCGATATCTCTTATCTTCTCATCTAGTGACATCAGTACTTTCCACAGTGCCTCTGAACTAGATGGTTGATATCCAGCTAAATAAATTATGTTTGTTTTTATTTCCTCGATGTTTCCAAGGTAATTTCTTTCTAGTTCCTACTTGTATACATTATATCAATTTTATCCTTGCTTATTAGCTATCAACTATGAAGTCCTAATTGCCTAGAAGTTTCCCCCTTATAGGGGGAAACTTCCTTCCTTAAGTCTATATTTCTGCAAATCTCAAACTTACTTGAAAAGCAACACAGAATCACCATGCTAGACAATATTATTGGCAAAAGGATATGCCCTGGAGCAGGAATTGAAAGCTATTCTCCATCTTCTGTGCATTATGTAAGAAAATGTCAACAGGCTAGCCACTAGGTGCAATAGACAATGCAGCAAACTTTTTTCCCAGTGGTCCAATGGTCAAATTTTTTTAGTAGTGCTTATCCAAGAGATCTTTTTGTCATATGTAAATGATATATATGTGTAATAAAAAGGAAGAGAGTCACTATGAGCAGCATATATTCTGCTAAGCTTGTGACAATCTAACTCAAACGTTAGTTAACTTCTCCGGCCCTCAATTTTCTTGTCTCTAAAATAATTTGTTGAAATATCCACTAAGGTTTCCTCCATTTCTGAAATTGTATGGTCTTATTTGACTATGGGTGAAAAATTAAAATAAACCAGGTACTCACTCCAATGTATACTTCATATATTTATTTTGAAACTCTTGAACAAAATACTGTGAAATTCAGAAAACATTGGAAACATTTAATATAAGACCTTAGTTTAAATTTCTATAGATTATATGTCATGAAGAAATCCTACCATTTCATACAGCTTTAGCAAGTTCTAAATTTAATCTAGAGATTATCTGCAAATAAATATTTTCTTCAAAATATTTAGAAAGTTGGGACGCCTGGGTGGCTCAGTTGGTTAGATGGCTGCCTTCAGCTCAGGTCATGATCCTGGCGTCCTGGGATCGAGTCCTACATCGGGCTCCTTGCTCGGCAGGGAACCTGCTTCTCCCTCTGCCTCTGCCTGCCACTCTGTCTGCCTGTGCTCACTCTCTCTGATGAATAAATAAATAAAATCTTAAAAAAAAAGAATTAAAAAAATATTTAGAAAGGTTGTAGACCAGGTCACTGTTCAAAGACAGCTTTGATTTCAGTCAATGGTGATCTACCTTTAAGTGCTGATTTTGGGGGGTGCATCATTCCTGGATTTTACTGCATTTTATTTACCATTGTCCATGCTATCACATCAAATCTTTAAAAACCAAACTAAGGTCATTAACTACACAGTTTAATCTTGACTTAATTATTTTATTAAATATTTGGCAAATTTATTTTTTATACACAAAAACATTTAATTCTTCAAAGTAATTTTTATATACCAAACAAAGAAATTCTGTTTGGTTTCTTTGACCTGAAGAAATGCAATGCCAATTCTTTATCTAACAATGGTCTACTTTAAAACCTCATTTATCATAGTCTACATCTGGAAAATATTTTTTTTGGTAAAAAAATTAGTATTTCTAAGAAATTGATTATATATCTATCATTGTTATTGTTATCTTCCAAGTTCAATTGTGTTAATACTCCTTAAATGTTGTTGAGACTTTCACCTAAGTCCTGCACTATCCTTATAGCATATGAATCTACAATGAAGTTTGAGTAAGATTTATATTTATTATGTATGACTTCCAGTTATTACAAGTAAAATTTTTCTTATGCATTTGACATCTATTTTCTACTTATTCTAGAGATAATGTGTTATTTTTGTGATTAATGTTTCCTGAGTTGATTAGTGTGTTGAATATACTCATTTTCTTAGAAATTCAGGTGTACCAAGCAAATGTTTGTTTTCTCAATCTTATATATTTTCCAAATTTTCTAGCATATTTAGCTTCATTGTTTCTTGTGCTAACACATTGCATTAATTTGGAAAATGTAGTCATTGATATATATTTTAGTTGGTGACAGGGCTTCATTATTATTCAACAAATACAAAATTTTAGTGTAGTTGCTTTCTTGTGCTTAGTTTACTGCTATTTTTTTGTTTAAGTAAAACTGAAGTTATTATAACATATAACATTATATCTCAAACATTCTTAATAGGTAAGAGTAGTATCATCACACGTAAAATGTAACATTTATGCAAAGCTAGACAAGATTCTTTACAACCAAAAATTAAATTAAGAGAGAAATTAGCTCTGAAAAATTATCTAACACTCTAATTCAAACAAATAAAAATCAGGCCTTTTACAGTTAAATATCTTCAATACATTTTTTTTGTATGAATCACTAGGAAAGTAAAAGTACATAATGAGTAGATAGATGAGAGGAAAAAGAAGGCAAAAGTCTTTGTTGAAAGTAAAAATAAATTAGGTATAGAATTAAAGCAATCAGGTAGACAAATCAGGTAAAAAAATACGTTTCTTTTTTTTGTTTGTTTGTTTAATTATTTCAGGCACATGTAAGTTATTTAGGATTATGTTATCTGAATATTTTTGATATTCACCTAAATTTCTCATCTCATATAAGGTTATATTCCCCAACTTCATATAAGGTTGTAAGGGATTTTACAACAGATATAAAGAGTGCATTCTGTTAATGAACTCTTATCTATCTACAGCAGGTTCCAGTGTCCTCAGACCTTCAGCTTTAAAACACTACTCTTTTTTTTTTGTAGTTTTATTTAAGCTTTTTTAATTTAAACATATAATGTAACCCCACCACCCTCTCCCAAGCCCTCTCCCTCCCCACCCCCCTCAGTTTGTTTTATGACATTAAGAGTCTCTTTTGGTTTGTCTCCCTCCCGATCCCATCTTGTTTCATTTTTTCTTAACCTACCACCTTAACCCCCACCCCCGTTGCATCTCCACTTCCTCATATCAGGGAGATCATGTGATAGTTGTCTTTCTCCAGTTGACTTATTTCGCTAAGCATAATACTCTAGTTCCATCCATGTCGTCGCAAATGGTAAGATTTCATTTCTTTTGATGGCTGCATAGTATTCCATTGTATATATATATACCACTTCTTCTTTATCCATTCATCTGTTGATGGACATCTAGGTTCTTCCCATAACTTGGCTATTGTGGACATTGCTGCTATAAACATTCGGGTACACGTGCCCCTTTGGATCACTACGTTTGTATCTTTAGGGTAAATACCCAGTAGTGCAATTGCTGGGTCATAAGGTAGCTCTATTTTCAATTTTTTTAGGAACCTCCATGCTGTTTTCCAGAGTGGCTGCACCAGATTGCATTTCCACCAACAGTGTAGGAGGGTTCCCCTTTCACCACATCCTCGCCAGCATCTGTCATTTCCTGACTTGTTCATTTTAGCCATTCTGACTGGTATGAGGTGGCATCTCCTTGTGATTTTGATTTGTATTTCCCTGATGCCCAGTGATGTGGAGCACTTTTTCATGTGTCTGTTGGCCATCTGGATGTCTTCTTTGCAGAAATGTCTGTTCATGTCCTCTGCCCATGTCTTGATTGGATTATTTGTTCTTTGGGTGTTGAGTTTGCCAAGCTCTTTATAGATTTTGGATACTAGCCCTTTATCTGATATGTCCTTTGCAAATATCTTCTCCCATTCTGTCAGTTGTCTTTTGGTTTTGTTGACTGTTTCCTTTGCTGTGCAAAAGCTTTTGATCTTGATGAGGACCCAATAGTTCATTTTTTCCCTTGCTTCCCTTGCCTTTGGCGTTGTTCCTAGGAAGAAGTTGCTGCGGCTGAGGTCAAAGAGGTTGCTGCCTGTGTTCTCCTCAAGGATTTTGATGGAATCCTTTCTCACGTTGAGGTCCTTCATCCATTTTGAGTCTATTGTCATGTGTGGTGTAAGGAAATGGTCCAATTTCATTTTTCTGCATGTGGCTGTCCAATTTTCCCAACACCATTTGTTGAAGAGGCTGTCTTTTTTCCATTGGATATTCTTTCCTGCTTTGTCAAAGATTAGTTGACCACAGAGTAAGGAGATTGAAAGAGTCATCAAAAAACTCCAAACAGGTTGGGTGAGGGTGGTGGGGTTACATCATATGTTTAAATAAAGCTTAAATAAAGTAAAAAAAAAAAAAACTCCAAACAAACAAAAGCCCAGGGCCAGATGGCTTCCCAGGGGAATTCTACCAAACATTTAAAGAAGAATTAATTCCTATTCTCCTGAAACTGTTCCAAAAAATAGAAATGGAAGGAAAACTTCCAAACTCATTTTATGAGGCCAGCATCACCTTGATCCCCAAACCAGACAAGGATCCCATCAAAAAAGAGAATTGCAGACCAATATCCTTGATGAACACAGATGCGAAAATTATCACCAAAATACTAGCCAATAGGATCCAACAGTACATTAAAAAGATTATTCACCACGACCAAGTGGGATTTATTCTAGGGCAGCAGGGTTGGTTCAACTTCCGCAAATCAATCAATGTGATACAATACATTAACAAAAGAAAGAACAAGAACCATATGATACTCTCAATAGATGCTGAAAAAGCATTTGACAAAGTGCAGCATCCCTTCCTAATCAAAACTCTTCAAAGTGTAGGGATAGAAGGCACATACCTCAATATTATCAAAGCCATCTATGAAAAACCCACTGCAAGTATCATTATCAATGGAGAAAAACTGAGAGCTTTTCCGTTAAGGTCAGGAACACGGCAGGGATGTCCGCCATCACCACTGCTATTCAACATAGTACTAGAAGTCCTAGCCTCAGCAATCAGACAACTAAAAGAAATTAAAGGCATCCAAATCGGCAAAGAAGAAGTCAAACTATCGCTCTTTGCAGATGATATGATACTATATGTGGAAAACCCAAAAGGCTCCACTCCAAAACTGCTAGAGCTTGTACAGGAATTCAGTAAAGTGTCAGGATATAAAATCAATGCACAGAAATCAGTTGCATTTCTTTACACCAACAACAAGACAGAAGAAAGAGAAATTAAGGAGTCAATCCCATTTACAATTACACCCAAAACCATAAGATAGCTAGGAATAAACCTAACCAAAGAGGCAAAGAATCTATACTCAGAGAACTATAAAGTACTCATGAAAGAAATTGAGGAAGACACAAAGAAATGGAAAAATGTTCCATGCTCATGGATTGGAAGAATAAATATTGTGAAAATGTCTATGCTACCTAAAGCTATCTACACATTTAATGCAATGCCTATCAAAATCCCATCCAATTTTTTCAAAGAAATGGAAAAAATAATCCTAAAATTTATCTGGAACTAGAAAAGACCTCGAATAACCAAAGGAATATTGAAAAAGAAAACCAAAGTTGGTGGCATCACAATTCCAGACTTCAAGCTCTACTACAAAGCTGTCATCATCAAGACAGTATGGTACTGGCACAAAAATAGACACATAGATCAATAGAACAGAATAGAGAGCTAAAACACTACTCTTTAGTAATACCATGATACACGGGTCAATTCACAAAAGTCAAATTACAATGCAGATTTCAGAAAAAAATTATATTTTGTTATATCTTTTTATATAATTTCAAGGTCAATCTGACCTTGAAAAATAGCTGGAGTATTGGGAATGAAAGATGTCTAAGTAAGCTATTAAGAAAACAAAAGCAGGTATTTACTGAAAAGCTAACCATGGACTTACTTAGAAGTGGAAGCTATTTCAGGCATGCATGTACACAATACTCAATAACTTCTTCTTTCTTTTTCAAATGAACTCCTAAAACCTTACCCAATTTTCTAAATCCTGGCTTTGTACAGTTTTCCCAGTGGTCTTTAGTGATAGGTTTTTGTGTTGACATGTTGCAGTCCGAACAAAAATGTGTTCCCATGACACAGTGTTGATTGCATCTGTTTTATGATTGTTACAAGTTCATCCCAACGTTCTAACACAAATGTATGTGATGCTGCCAGCTCTGTAGCCTTAGCGTTCAATATATCCTATTGGTGTTTAAATATCTGATAGAGTAGTGATGATGAGATCTGTTAAAAATGGGACTACTCTGGGGCACCTGGATGGCTCAGTGGATTAAGCCTCTGTCTTTGGTTCGGGTCATGATCTCAGGGTCCTGGGGTCGAGCCCCACATCATGCTTTCTGCTCAGTGGGGAGCTTGCTTCCCCCACTCTCCCTGCCTGCCTCTCTGCCTACTTGTGATTTCTCTCTCTGTCAAATAAATAAAGATTTTTTTTTTTTTAAATGGGACTACTCTGCCTAGTATTTGTCAGATTTCTCTGAGAAATCTCTGGGATATCAGTCTAGCCTCAACTGACATCCATGACAGTCATGCTGCTAATGTCTTCATCAAGTTGAAGAGGCATGGATTTCTGACAGCACAATGATCCATAGCAGATTTCTTCTGGCTGGGGGTTGCGGGGAGGAGACAACCAACCTCAAATAGAGATAATCAAGGCA
Organism: Taxidea taxus jeffersonii; assembly: GCA_003697995.1. Lineage (NCBI taxonomy): Eukaryota > Metazoa > Chordata > Mammalia > Carnivora > Mustelidae > Taxidea > Taxidea taxus. The sequence continues at coordinate 13,947 of RCUC01044141.1, forward strand.
TTTTGTTGAATTAGGGCAAATTTCTAACAACAGAGGAAGAGAGTCAAGGCCTGAGCATATCTGGGATGTAGCTACCATAAAATGAATGATACTCAAATTTCTTAAATTAACAATAAAACAAGTAGGCAAGATAATGTTTTGGCTTGTTTTCAGAAATTATTCTGTTATATGCATTTCAAGTAAAATGTATTTTCATCCTCATATCACAGAACCTAATGCAGTAAAACTCCTTTCCACTGTCAATTCAAAACTGTGTGTGTGTGTGTATATGTATGCTTTAGATGTAAATCTTTTTGAAACAGATGTCTCTTGATTTTAATGTATATAAATTATGGCTTTGATAAAGAAAAGCATTTTAAAGTTTGTTTTAGGAAGGAATCAAATATTTAGAAGATAAATAAAATCATTTAGAAATAAACTTTTATCTTTACATGTTAAATCTAAGTGTTCAGACCTAGTCACCTTAACAAGAACCATGACTGATGTATCTTATCTTTGCCTCCTGGCTTTAAGTTAGTAAATCCCATGTTTCTGTTTTAATTGTCCATCAAAGATTTGTTTCCAAATTTAATCTACTTTCTGGCAGTAGAATGAGCAAGTAATTTATTCCCTTCCTTCTGGATACAACTGCAATCAATTGGAAACACAATTGGCATGAAGAATGCTACAGGGAGGGGTGCCTGGGTGGCTCAGTGGGTTAAAGCCTCTGCCTTCAGCTCAGGTCATGATCCCAGGGTCCTGGGATCAAGCCCCGCATCAGGCTCTCTGTTCGGCAGGGAGCCTGCTTCCTCCTCTCTCTCTGCCTGCCTCTCTGCCTACTTGTGAACTCTGTCTGTCAAATAAATAAATAAAATATTTTTTAAAAAATGCTACAGGGAATCTCTGCCCCTTCATGAAATGTAACATAAATTTGAATGATGGTAGTTTTTACACAATCAAAACAAAACAGTCAGGACAACAACAACAACAACAACAAAATGTATATATATATATATATATGTATATACATATATATATATATATATATATACACAAGGCAATACTCTCTAAGTATCTAACTGGAAGGCATATTTCACCCTAATTCTTCTAATTCTTTTTTTAAAAGATTTTATTTGACAGAGAGAGATGGTAAGAGAAGGAAAACAAGCAGGAGAAGTGGAAGAGGGAGAAGCAGGCTTCCTGCTGAGCAGGGAGCCCAATGTGAGGCTCTATCCCAGGACCCTGGGATCATGACCTGAGCTAAAGGTAAATGCTTATTGATTGAGACACCCAGACACCCCCTAATTCTTCTAATTCTTAATGCTTTCAGCATTTCCATATATTAATAAACTTTAAGGCCATGCCAAAGGAAAAGTCACTGGTATTATGATCATTGATTAAAGGAGTAGGGAAATAGGAGCATGCATAGGGTTTTTACATGGTTATTTATCTATTGAACACTTTCACAAAATTTACAAGCTATTAGAATGATAGCTCAGTACAAATACTGAGAATCATTTTGTTTAAAATCAGATATCTAATCTTGTGGTAGCTCAGACTTATTAACTATCCCAAATACTGTCAATCCATCATCCCTACACTAGAGTGAAATTCCTTCTTGTGTGGAACTTAAAATATGCAATCTTCACTCAGTAACACCATTCTCTTCATTAAATTAAAAGGAAGTACTTCATGATGAAGAAATAAAAAAGTCAGTTATTTTAGAGACTTTGAAAATTAAGTAAATGTTGATCCAACTTGGGTTTAATTGGCTGATACCAAATGAAATATTTCACTTGAACTGGCTGGTCAATTCAATTAAATAGACAGACTAATTTTTATATTGAATCCCTTACAGTGATTGGGAAAGGATGAAAAGTTAGAAGACAAGCACATAATAAAAGTATATCAGAAATAGTTCCTAGAAAAATGAGTAGTACAATTAGGAAAGAAACTCAATAGCTACAAGATAAAGAACAATGGTAACAAAGCAAGGAAGTAATTGTACATCTAAATGTGAGAAGTAATAAAATTATCTCATGACTTTGGGAGAGAAGAGAATATTTTTTTGAGAGAGAGAGAGAGAGAGAGAAAGAGCAAGCACAATCAGGGGTGGAGGGGCAGAGGGAGAGAAGAAGGAGAAAATCTTAAATTAAGCAGGTTCCATCCCCAGCACATAGCCTGAGAGGGGGCTCAATCTTACAACCCTGAGATCATGACCTAAGCCAAAATCAAGAGTCAGATTTAACTGACTGAGCCACCCAGGCACCCCTGGAAGAGAATTTCTTAAGCAGAAATCATAAGCATTAGACTTAAAGGGTAAGATGGATAAATCATACTACATTATATTTAAGAATTTCTACTTATTAAAAGACACCATTAAAAGAGTAAAAGAGTAAATCCATGATGGGAAAAGATATTTGCAATACATGTGACTAACAAGAGGCTCATATTCAGAATATATAAAAACATTTATAAACTATAGAAAAAAAACACAGAAAATTAGGTAAGTATCTTAAACAACCACTTTTCAAAAGAGGATATCTGAATGATCAATAAACAGTTGAAAAGATGCTCAATCTCATTAGTCATCAAGGAAACGCAAATTTAAACCACAGATTAAAGCCATTACAAACACACTTGCTTGGCAAAAATTAAGACTCACAATTCCAAGGGGCATTGTAGAATTTTCATGCTGCTTGTCATCATATAAAAATCACTATAGAATATAGATTGACATTGTCTGTTAAAGTCAAAGATACTCATATTCTGTAACCCATGAATTGTCTTTCTTCAATAGTTACATGTAAAATAAAGTTAAGACCAGCATCGTTTGAAATAGCCAAAAATTTAAAACAATTCAAGTGTCCAAAAGTAAAGTGGATAAATATTCTGTGGACTATTTATCTAATTGAATGCTCTTTAATGATGAAAATAAACTAACCACAGCTATTTCAAACATGGATGAATCCCATAAACATAATGTTCAGCAAAGTAATAAGGAGCAGGACACAAAAGAGCACATATAACAGCTTCCAAATAAAGTTTAAAACAGATAACACTAAAATATGGGTTTTTAGGGACACATGTATTAGTGGCAAATTTATAAAGAAAAGCAAAGAAACTACTGCCAGAAAAAAAAAAAAAAAAACATAATAGTGATTACTTCTTGGATCAGAGAGGAAGTTGTAATTAGGAAGGGACATATAGAAATTTTCCAGGCAGAGGGGCTAATAATTTCCTGATGTTCACCTTATAATTATTCATATAACTGTGCAATGATATTTTGTGCTTTTTTAATATTTGTATCATATGTTGCAATAATTTTTTAAGTAAAAAGCAATTCAACAAGTGGGAAAATTATGGCAATTACAAATATATATACCTATAAGGTAATTTTTAATTGTGTAAATGTTACACAAATAGTACTTGTGGTTTGGAAAAATTGATAGCAACACACATAGATAAAGAAAACAGTATTTCAAACTATTTATACAGAACAGGAGTTCTCTGGAGAACTTTTGTTGACTCAAAAAGTAACTGTAATGGTGGTAAAGACTGATGTCAAAGATGCATATGAAGGATTATAATAACATTTCATGAAATAGAAAAAATTATACATTATTTATAGAATATGTGATTAAACCATTATATGTAATCAAATTAATAAATTAAATATAGTTTCAAAAAAAAAAAGATCATTCAAATAACAAAAGAAGTAAGAAACCCAGAAGCAGATTTCTATTTTCACCCATCTTGCTCTCTACTCTGGTCAGACTTCACTACAGTAAAAGCCAACAGCTTTTGTTTCAACTTTATGCCATCACTATATTTTTTTTTTCCTTCTTGGAAATCACCTTTTCTTTTTTTCCCTTTATCCAAATTCAACTCAATCAAACCCTGCAACCTCAACTTACTTCACTGACATATTTTGGGTATATAATAATGAAAATGGCCTAACTACAGCTATTTGCAACATGAATGAGCCCCATAAACATAATGTTCGGCAAAATGAAAAGGAGCAAGACACAAAAAGAGTACATATAATTATAATATAATATAGTATAATATAATATAACATAACACACACGGGGCTCCTGGGTGGCTGAGTTGGTTGAGTATCTGCCTTTCACTCAAGTCATGATCCCAGGACTCTGGGATCTAGCCCCATGTTGGGCTCCCTATTCAGTGGGGAGTCTGCTTCTTCCTCTCTTTCTCACTCCTGCTCTCTCTTGTTATCTTTTTCACTATCTCTGTCTCTTTTCTCTCAAATAAATAAATCAAATCTTTAAAAAAATATGTATAATATATCATATTATTGCATGTATTATTATGTAATATGACGTATTAATGGAAAAAATATTTTAAAAAGCAAATAAATAATTGTATGTATATACATATGTCTATGTATATGTCAATATACATATCAACACTGGACTTATATTTCCAACTAAGTCATAAGGTTTTTTACATAATTTATTCGTTATTCTTCATGCCATACAAAGGTACACTCAACTCATTTACAGATAAGAAGAAACACCTATAGAGTTGTATGTTTGTTTAAAATAAAGATCCCACAATGTAACACACAGATTTTCTAACTTAGGAAATCTAGAATGGACATCAGGTACCTGCAGTTCGAAAACAGCTCACCAGTAATTCTGGTATGCAGCCAAGATTGAGAACAACACCAAAATCCCTAGCAGATGAATGGAATGAATCAATATATAAGAGGCTCCTATTAAATGCTGGTTACTTGAAATGTGGAAGTTTTAAACCTGATCAAATATAGTTCATAGAAGGAATTTATGTTTCATTTAAAGATCAGAAAACTAATGTATGGAAAATTATTTGTTCAAAGCCATATAATTAGTGAGTGAGATATAGACTAGAAACTATTTTCTTAGTGCTGGACAAATGTTCGTTCTACCACAGTAGAGTTCCAATGCCAATGGCAGGATTTTAATAAAATGCTGCGCAAAATATTTAATTAATTCAAGAAATTCAAGTCTCATTTAAGTGTTCTATCACATCAAATCAAACACATCAAATATTGCTGTATTTAATTAGAATAGTTGATAAATTACCTTATCCCTGCCAACTATTTTTGGTATAATTTTGTGAAAGTTGCCCTCAGAAAATTTTAATGATTAATATCCATCACAGAATCTTCTTATGCTTGGTTAGAGAGGACTAGATACATTGTATAAATCATAATTATACCAAATGCTCTAATACTTAATATAGATTTTATAAAAGTTAAAGAATATTTCAAAAAACACCTATTTTACAGGCTAAGCCTTTTGATCTTGCTGAGTTCTAAAATAAGAATTTTGAATGGGAATTTTCATTCTCTGTTCATTTTTTCTAATTGCTCAGATACATTTGCAATCATGTTCTACTTTCTATCTAATCTATCTAAAACACTTATTAATGATATAAACTTGCTATAACCATTCTCCAACTGAAGATGATACCACAAAATCTAGATTATGACCTGAAGCAAAATATGCATCATTTTGTAAATGGAACATATTCCTCTTACCCTATACCTTCTCTTCTTTTATCAACTCACTCCCCACTTTTAAATTTATGTATCTCAAAATTATCACCTTCAATAAACACTAGTGTCACCTACTTTATGATTACAAATTGGTCTTTTCTCTAAATTGCCAAAAAGAGGATGCCAGAGTATTTTGGGCACAGAACATAATTTCAAACATTTCCAGATCATTAACAAATTAATTAACCAACTGAGCAAAAGCAATTAAGAATAAATGCTTACCTTATACAGACACACATACTTGATCATTAAGTTGTTGCATAAAGGAATAACTATGACTATATAAAAGTTAAATAACATTTTGATTTAAAAACACTTAATTGTATGAAACACACATCTTATATTTAAGAAATTTACATTAGATCGTTTGAATAAAAGATTCTCTTCAGATTGAACTTGGCTCTCAATTCATTCAGCAGCACATGTTTAATGAGTTTTAAAATCAAGCAAATTGATTTTATGCTAAGAATAAGCAACAATAAATGGTAGATTAATATATACAAAGAAGTAATCAGCTAGTATATATGAGGTACTATGCTGAGTACTACCTAGTACTGAGGGACACATAGTCACTTGCCCCCAAGTGGCTACATAATTAAGGGGACAATAAGAAACATGTTAAAATGATTGCTGATAAGAAATTTTTTTTTATAATTTATTCAGACTTCTTTATGTCTAGGACAGTGGTTCTCAACCAAGACCAATTTTGAGCTTCAGAGGACATTTGGCAATGTCTGGACACGTTTTTCGTTGTCACAACTGGAGAATGGGTGGACAAGACTACTTGAATGTAGTGAGTAGATAGCAAGGATGCTTCTAAACCTTCTATAATGAACAGGAGTGCCACCCTCCAACAATTACCCAGTACAAAATGCCAATAGTGCCACATCTGAGTATGCCATGTTTTTACATCCGGAATTCAATTTGGACCTAGTCACCACTGTAGAATGAAATGTTTTGGGAACAATGAAGAAACACACACATAGAGGGAGGAGTCAAGATGGTGGAGAAATAGCAGGCAGAGACTACATCAGGTAGCAGGAGATAAGCTAGATAGCTTATCAAACCTTTCTGAACACCTACAAATCCAACAGGAGATCAAGGAGAAGAAGAGCAACAAGTATAGAAACAGAAAATCGACCACTTTCTGGAAGGTAGGACCGGCAGAGAAGTGAATCCAAAGCGATGGGAAGATAGACCGTGGTGGGACGGGCTGGCTGCCGGCAAGTGGAAAAGCAATGGAGCACAAAACCAGGACTTTTAAAACTCTGCTCCACTGAGGGACATCACTCTAGATGCTAAACTGGGGTGAAGACCACACGGGGACAGCGTGGCCTCAGGACCCACAGAAGGATCAGGGGTGTCTGAGTGTCACAGAGCTCACAGGTATTAGAGTGGGAAATCCAGCTACAGAGACAGAGCCGAGGAGTGAGCTCTCAACTCGGGGCTACCTTGAACTGTAATCCGTGGCACAGGACACTACTCTGTGAGTGGGGTCCCCACAAGATCTGGGGAGAACCCCCAGAAGAGCTCAGGGATCCACGGGGTTCAGAGACTCCAGGCAGGGCTGTGTGCTAGAGACAGATGCTTGGTCACAGGCTGGGTGAGCTCAGAGCACAGCCGTAGTCCAGGGAGACGGGAGTGATTGAGCACTTTTCTCTGAAGGCACATTGATGAGTGGGGCCCCAAGCTCTTGGCTCCTCCAGGCCGGAGATTGGGAGGTTGCCATTTTCATTCTCATCCTCTGGAACTCTACGGAAAGCATTCAGGGAACAAAAGCTCCCAAAAGCGAACCCAAATGGGTTACTCACCCTGGCGCCTGGTAAGGGTGGTGCAATTCCGCCTGAGGCAAAGACACTCGAGATTCACTAAAACAGGCCCCTCCCCCAGAAGATCAAAAAGAAATCCAGTCAAGCCCAAGTTCACTTACCAAGGAGAATAGCAGAATTCCAGAGGAGGAGAAAGCAAAGCATTGAATTCATGGTTTTCTCCTCATGAATCTTCAGTCTTGCAAAGGTAAATAATTTTTTTTCTTCTGCTTATTTTTTTAAACTTTCACCCTTTCCTCTTTCAACATATTTAATTACTTTATATTAATATCTTTCATAAAAAAATCATTTTTGAACCTTCATAATCATATTTTATCCTTCATTGTATCTAACTGTATTTTTGTATGCACATAGGGATATTTCTTCTAAAAAATTTGGGGTATAACTTCTTCTAATAGATCAAAATACAACATAAATCTAGCACTGGGCTTGTTCCAGTCTCCAGCCTGAGCAAATTCTCTCCACTTTCTTTTTCTTTATTCTCCCAAGCAACTTACCTTATCAACTCTTTGTTAGAAATTTAATTTTTTTCATCTTTATACTCATATTACATCCCTTCATTGTGTTTACTCTTACATATATTTTTCATTCATTAAAGTTGTGGGAGGTAGTTTCTTCTAAGAGACCAAAATACTCCCAAAATTAAGTATGTGATCCACTTCTAGTCACCAGTATTATGCATATATATATATATATATATGTATGTATATACATATATATATAGTGTTTTTATATTTATTCTTTATATATTTTCTTTTTAAATTTTTTTCTGAACTTCTTTTTACCCCTGTTCTCACCCCACCCCCCATGATTTGGGGTCTCTTATGATTTGGTTAAAGAAGATTTTCCTTGGGTCTTTGCCACTCTTTTAGTATTTCATTTGCTTTTTTATATATTCTTGTCTGGACAAAATGGCAAGGCAGAAAAACTCATCAAACCAAAGAAAGAAAGAAAAGAAAAAGAAAGAAAGAAAGAAAAAAGAGGCAATAGAGAAGGCTAGGGACCGAATCAATACAGAAATTGGTAATACGTCAGATCTAGAGTTCAGAATGATGATTCTCAAGGTTCTAGCCGGGCCCCAAAAAGGCATGGAAGATATTAGAGAAACCCGGTCTGGAGAAATAAACGCCCTTTTTGGAGAAATAAAAGAACTAAAATCTAACCAAGCTAAAATTTAAAAAAAAAAAAAAGCTGTTAATGAGGTGGAATTAAAAATGGAGGCTCTTACTGCTAGGATAAGTGAGGCAGAAGAAAGAATTAGTGATATAGAAGACCAAATGACAGAGAATAAAGAAGCTGAGCAAAAGAGAGACAAACAAATACTGGACCACGAGGGGAGAATTCGAAAGATAAGTGATAACATAAGACAAAACAGCATTAGAATAATTCGGATTTAAGAAGAAGAAGAGAGAGAGAGGGGAGCAGAAGGTATATTGGAGAGAATTATTGTAGAGAATTTCCCTAATATGGCAAAGGAAACAAGCATCAAAATCCATGATGGGCAGAGAATCACCCTAAAAATCAATGAGAATAGGTCCACACAATGTCACCTAATAGTAAAATTTACAAGTCTTAGCGACAAAGAGAAAATCCTGAAAGCAGCCCGGGAAAAGAAGTCTGTAACATACAATGGTGAAAATATGAGATTGGCAGTGGACTTATCCACAGAGATTTGGCAGGCCAAAAAGAACTTGCATGATATATTCAGAGCACTAAATGAAAAAAAACACACAGCCAAGAATACTATATCCAGCTAGGTTATCATTGGAAATAGAAGGAGAGATAAAAAGCTTCCAGGACAGGGACGCCTGGGTGGCTCAGTTGGTTAAGTGGCTGCCTTCGACTCAGGTCATGATCCCAGCATCCTGGGAACAAGTCCCACATCGGGCTCTTTGCTCAGCAGGGAGCCTGCTTCTCCCTCTGCCTCTGCCTGCCTCTCTATCTGCCTGTGCTTGCGCGCTCTCTCTCTCTCTCTCTCTAACAAATAAATAAATAAACTCTTAAAAAAATTTTAAAAAAAGCTTCCAGGACAAACAGAAACTAAAAGAAATTACAAACACCAAACCAGCTCTACAGGAAATATTGAAAGTGTCCTCTAAACAAAGAGAGACCCTAAAAGTAGTAGATCAGAAAGGAACAGAGACAATATACTGTAACAGTGACCTTAAAGGCAATACAATGGCACTAAATTCATATCTCTCAATAGTTACCCTGAATGTAAATGGGCTAAATGCCCCAATCAAAAGACACAGGATTATAGAATGGATTAAAACAACAACAACAACAACAACAACAACAACAACAGTATGCTGCCTACAAGAAACTCATTTTAGACCCAAAGACTCCTCCATATTGAAAGTGAGGGGGTGGAAAACAATTTACCTTGGTAATGGACATCAGAAGAAAGCTGGGGTGGCAATCCTTATATCAGATCAATTAGATTATAAGCCAAGACTATCATAAGAGATGAGGAAGGACATTATATCATACTTAAAGGGTCTGTCCAACAAGATGATCTAACAATTTAAATATCTATGTCCCTGATATGGGAACAGCCAACTATATAAACCAATTTGTAACAAAATCAAAGAAACACATTGACAATAATACAATAATATCAGGGGACTTTAATACTCCCCTCACTGAAATGGACAGATCGTCAAGCAAAAGATCAACAAGGATATAAAGGCCTTAAATGACACACTGGAGCAGATGGACATCACAGATATATTCAGAACATTCCATCCCAAAGCAACAGAATGCACATTCTTCTCTAGTGCCCATGGAACATTCTCCAGAATAGATCACATTCTGGGTCATAAATCAGGTCTCAACCGGTATCAAAAGATTAGGAACATTCCCTGCATATTTTAAGACCACAATGTTCTGAAGCTAGAACTCAAACACAAGAGGAAACTTGGAAAGAACCCAAATACATGGAGACTAAATAGCATCGTTCTAATTAATGAATGGGTCAACCAGGAAATTAAAGAGAATTGAAAAAAATAATGGGAACAAATGATAATGAAAACACAATGGTTCAAAATCTGTGTGACACAGCAAAGGCAGTCCTGAGAGGAAAATATATAGTGATATAAGCCTTTCTCAAGAAACAAGCAAGGTCTCAAATACAAAACCTAACCCTACACCTAAAGGGGGTGAAGAAAGACCAAAAAGGAGCACCTAAACCCAGCAGGAGAAGAGAAATAATGAAGATCAGAGCAGAAATCAATGAAATAGAAACAAACAAACAAAAAACAATAGAACAAATCAACAAACCTAGGAGTTGGCTCTTTGAAAGATTTAATAACATTGATACACCTCTAGCCAGACTTATCAAAAAGAAAAGAGAAAGGACCCAAATAAATAAAATCATGAATGGAAGAGGAGAGATCACAACCAATACCAAAGAAATACAAACAATTATAAGCACAAATTATGAGCAACTCTACGACAACAAATTTGGCAATCTGGAAAAAATGGAGGCATTCCTAGAGACATCTAAACTGCCAAAACTGAACCAGGAATAAATAGAAAACCTGAACAGACCCATAACTATTTAGGAGATTGAAGCACCCATCAAAAATCTCCAAACAAACAAAAGCCCAGGGCCAGATGGCTTCCCAGGGGAATTCTGCAAAACAATTAAAGAATAATTAATTCCTATACTCCTGAAACTTTTCCAAAAATTAGAAATGGAAGGACAACTTTCAAACTCATTTTATGAGGCCAGCATTACCTTTATCCCAAAACCAGACAAGGATCCCATCATAAAATAGAATTACAGACCAATATCCTTAATGAACACATATGCAAAAATTCTCACTGAAACACTAGCCAATAGGATCCAAAAGTACATTAAAAGCATTATTCACCATGACCATGTGGGATTTATTCCAGGTCTGCAAGGTTGATTCAACATCTGGAAATCAATCAATGTGATACAATACATTAATAAAAGAAAGAACAAGAACCATATGATACTATTAATAGATGCTGAAAAAACATTTGACAAAGTACAGCATCCTTTCCTGATCAAAACTCTTCAAAGTGTAGGGATAGAAGGCACATACCTCAATATTATCAAAGCCATCTATGAAAAACTCCTGGAAATATCATTCTCAATGGAGAAAAACAGAGCTTTTCCACTAAGGTCAGGAACACAGCAGTGATGTCCATTATCACCACTGCTATTCAACATGGTACTAGAAGTCCTAGCCTCAGCAATCAGACAACAAAAAGAATTTAAAGGCATCTAAATCGCTAAAGAAGAAGTCAAACTATCACTTTTTGCAGATGATATGATACTATATGTGGAAAACCCAAAAGACTCCACTCCAAATCTTCTAGAAATTTTTCAGGAATTCAGTAAAGTGTCAGGATATAATATCAAAGCACCCAAATCAGTTGCATTTCTACACACCAAAAACAAGACAGAAGAAAGAGAAATTTAGGAGTAAATCCCATTTACAATTGCATGAAAACCATAAGATACCTAAGAATAAACCTAACCAAAGAGTCAAAGAATCTATACTCAGAAAACTATAAGGTACTCATGAAATAAATTGAGAAACACAAATAAATGAAAAAAAAAAAGTTCCATGCTCCTGGATTGGAACAACAAATATTGTGAAAATGTCTATGCTACCTAAAGCAATCTACACATTTAATGCAATCCCTATCAAAATCCCATCCATTTTTTTTCAAAGAAATGGAACAAATAATCCTAAAATTTATATGGAACCAGAAAAGACCTCGAATAGCCAAAGGAATATTGAAAAAGAAAACCAAAGTTGGTGGCATCACAATTCCCGACTTCAAGCTCTACTACAAAGCTGTCATCATTAAGACAG
>ML094744.1:10971-73927 GCA_003697995.1 Taxidea taxus jeffersonii
CGAAGGCAGAGGCCTTAACCCACTGAGCCACCCAGGTGCCCCAAAATTTTAATAATTTTAATAAAATTTTTAAATTTTTAAATAAAATTTTGATAAAATTCATATGGAATTCAAGGGGTCCTGAATAGCCAAAACAATCTTGAAAAAGAAGAGCAAAGTCAAATGGCTGAGTTGTTCTCTTTTTTAAAATTGAAATATAATTAACATACAGTGTTATATTAGCTTTTGGCATACAATATAATGATTCAATAATTCTATACATTACTCAGAGCAAGAGTGTCAAATCCATTCAATGGGGCAAGGATAGTGTCTTCAACAGATGGTGCAGGTTCAACTGGATTTCTACATCCAAAAGAATGAAGTTGGACCCATACCTTATATTTTTTGGTAGCTAGTATTTCCATTTTTCTGTGCTTGAGAATAGGGGTAAGAGAAGATCCCAACAGAGAAGGTGTTGATGAACTATTTGGAAAGATGAGAAGGAGTTTGCCAGATTAGGAGGAGAGAGAGGAGAATCGGCCTGAGGGTTGGAAGTAGCTAAGGCCTGGAGACCAGACAGCAGGTGCAGCTTGTCTTGCTGGGAAATGACTGGAACACCAGAGGTAGGGTGGGAGGGACATGAGATAGGAAACTTCAGGGCAATACTTTATAGGGCTACGGTCACTGAGGCAGGTGGAGAGAACCCTGACTTGAGAGAACCACAAATAATGACCTCCAGAAAGATGGCAGCTTTAAGGCAGTGTTGGATGACATGCAGCCCTTTTAGGTGAAGAGACTTACCTCTACTTCATGTTCCAGTTCCATTCCCCTCCCCTTGAGCACCAGCAAGAAGGTCTCTCCTTTCTTTCCTGGAAAGGAAGGTAAGTGGAGATGGAGAAGGAGACTTGGGCCCAGGAAAGTCACCTAGAGAACCTGTGATATCCGAATTTTGTGGGATACTGGAGCAGGTGGTGGGGGAAGGGAAGTCGTTCAAATAAGGGGAGCAGAGGAAGGCAGCCATGATAAAGGCAGGAGTCTGTATGTGAGTGAAAGATGGTGGGGAGACACCAAGGGCCTGCCTTTGAGCCGAAGAGCCTAATCAGAAAGAGTTTGGGAGCTGAGGCTGATGAAGGAGGGGTCAGACTCTGGAGGTACCCCCCAGGGCCGAGATCATCATTTTCCAAAAGACACTTTGGGTCATAACTACCTCTTTCCCTCCCCTGGCTGCACCCACTGCCTCTTTCCTAGTGGTTTCCTGACACTCAGACCCCAGGCTTTTCCGAAGTTCTTCCATCATTCCCACACACCCCTGCCTCCTCAAGGAGAGGGAGTCCGATGTTTTATCCTCATGATCTGCTCTAGGTAGGTAGACCAAGGTCTTGAGAGGAGTGAAACCTCCTGTATGCCCTGTTCCAGTGATAGATTCTCCAGTGCATCCTTCCCCTGAAAGGACTCGGCACAGCATCTTTTCAGGGGATTTTAGACAGTGGGGTGTCTCTGAGGTTTTCTGATAAAGGGTTAGCTCTGGGGAAGGAAAGATAGCTTCTGGACACATACAGGGCTGAGTGGAGTTGTGTGGCGGGAGTAGGAGTTGCATTCTCCGAGTCAGTGGAGAAGCATGAATAATGACTTTACCATGGTCTTGATCCAAAGGGAGACTTTGAAAAGAAGGTGGTTCTGAGGACCAGTCAGAGAAGCTAGTCAAACAGGTAAAAAAATCAGAGATTGGAAGTCATCTGCGAGTCCTTCACAGTATAGAGTTATAGAAGCCCTGGTTCGGGTCCAGGCTTCCCACAGTATTGGGACCACCAGTGTAGCCCTCACAGAAGGGAAACCTTCAGGTGCAAACAGGTCTACAAAGGATATGAAAAGGAAAGCAAGCCATAAGGCTAACAGACACATGAAGAAACGCTCAAACTAAGTAGCCATCAGATAAATACAAATTTCTAAAAATCGATTTTATTTTACGCCTATTACACTAGTGAGAAGAATTTTTTTATAAATATTTTTATTTATTAGAGAGAGAGAGAGCACAGGCAGACAGAGTGGCAGGCAGAGGCAGAGGGAGAAGCAGGCTCTCTGCCGAGCAAGGAGCCCGATGTGGGACTCGATCCCAGGACGCTGGGATCACGACCTGAGCTGAAGGCAGCTGCTTAACCAACTGAGCCACCCAGGCGTCCCTAGTGAGAAGAATTTTAAGGCAGAATAAGGCCAAGTGTTGGCATGTGTCTGTAGGAACCATCATGAACTGCTGATGGGACTGAAGGTGGAGCAGCCATTTTGGAGAGCTTAATCAAATAAAGAAGATACTCTATGACCCAGCAATTCCATTCCTTGACATACCTTCCAAGGAAATTCTCCCAAAGGTGCATAAGGAGACATGTTGGAGGATGCAGATCCAAAAAAACCTTGTAGAATGGCAAAGAATTAGAAGCAATCTTGGTGTCCATCCCTGACAAGTAGACAGGAAAAATCAGGCATATGAGGTAGTCGAGGTTCATAGAAAATCTACACACAGCCTCTTGAATAAATCTTCCAATATATTGTCGACATTTTTCATCAGAGGCAAAAAAATGGAAAAAACCCAAATGTCCATAACTGATGAACATACAAATAAAACGGGGTCTATCCATACAATGGAATATTATTTGGCAATAAAAATGAGTGAAGTACTGACCCATGCTCTATAAAGGGATGAGCCTGGAAGATATTTTGCTAAATGAGAGAAGCCAGACACAAAAGGTACATATTGCGTGATTGCGTCTTTTTTTTTTTTAAGATTTTATTTATTTGTTAGAGAGAGAGAGCAAGAGCGAGCACAGGCAGACAGAGAGGCAGGTAGAGGCAGAGGGAGAAGCAGGCTCCCTGCCGAGCAAGGAGCCCGATGTGGGACTCGATCTCAGGACGCTGGGATCATGACCTGAGCCGAAGGCAGCTGCTTAACCAACTGAGCCACCCAGGCGTCCCTGCATGATTGCATCTTTATGAAATGTCCAGAATAGGAAAATCTATAGAAACAAAGAAGAGATTAGTGGTTGCCTCGGGATGCAGTGGGTGGAAGTTGGAGGGAAATAGGGAATGACTACTAATGGGCACAGGTTTTCTTTTTGAGGTGATGAAAATATTTTATACTTACGTTGTGAGGATGGTCAAACAACTCTGTGAATATGCTAAAAGACACTGAATCATACACTTTAAATAGGTGAATTGAATGATGTATGCATTATACTTCAGTAAGGGTTTTATATGTATCATGTACATTTTAGAGGTAATTATATTCCAGTAAAGGTGATACATATATAAACATATTTCTAATACATAAAATATCTATATCATCTCTCTATCTTTCTAAACATATTATTGCCCCTTGGGAGAAATGGTTGATTCCAGGGCTGGGACTAGAGAACAAAGAAGGGTTTAAAAATGAAAGAAACATCAGAAGCACAAAGAAGCCAACTTAGAGGGTCTCCTAATGTTCACATCTGGGACAATTTGAGCAACAAAATAAATAATGGATGAACGAATTATAATCCATAAAATAAAACTTCATGAGTCTGTATAAAAATAAACACATAGGGGGGCCTGGTTGGCTCAGTTGGTTGAGCATCTGACTCTTGCCATAATCTCAGGGTTGTGAGATCAAGCTCCATGTCAGGCTCTGTCCATGCTGGGGGCGGAGCGTGCTTAGGATTCTCTCCCTCTGCCCCTCCCTCCTTTCCCTCTCCAAAAGTAGAAGAAACAAACAACGACCAAATAAATGAGTGAATGAATGAATAAAGAGGGGAGAAGGCAGCATCTTCACCAGTAGAAGTCTCATAAAGTCTTAATAAATGTAGAAGGAATGATTGAAATAGAAACTCGCTATTTGGTAAACGCCACAGTAACAATTGTGCCAGGCACAAATCATCAGTGGATGCTAAAATTAGTGGGTGAAATCTTGATGAAAAACAGGATATTTACATAAATACTTTGAGTGTCTTCTCACGTGTTAGTTACTAATTACTACTTCACAGCGGTGAACACCACCTTAAACAAGTGATAAAGTTTAACATCACCAAAAATAAGACATATGGATGTCATATACCTCCTGTTCTGATGGACTAAGAAGGGTGAATCCCCGTTGTGGTATTCGTTTTGTTCCCCCAAGTTCTTATTTAAATTTCAGTTAGTCAAGATACAGTGTAATATTAGTTTCAGGTGTAGAATTTGTGATTCAACACTACATACAACACCCGGTGCTCATCACAACAAGTGAATTCCTCAATCCCTATGACCCACTTTGCCTCTCCCCTCACTCCCCTCCCCTCTGGGAACCATCAGTTTGTTCTCTATAGTTAACAGTCTGTTTCTTGGTTTTCTTTTCTTTTCCCCCCGTGTTCATTTGTTTTGTTTCATAAATTCCACAAATGAGTGAAATCGTACGGCATTTGTCTTTCTTTGACTTATTTTGCTTAGCATAATACTCTCCAACTCCATCCCTGTTGTTGCAAATGGCAAGATTTCATTCTTTTTGATGACAGAGTAATACACACACACCACACCACACACCGTATCTTTTTTGTCCATTCATCAGTCGATGGACATTTGGGCTCTCTCCATAGTTTGACCATTGTTGACAATGCTGTTATACACATTGGGGTGCATGTACCCCTTCAAATTAGTATTTTTTTATCCTTTGGGTAAATACCTAGTAGTGAAGTTGCTGGCTTATAGGATAGTTCTACTTTTAACTTTTGAGGAACCTCCATACTGTTTTCCAGAGTGGCTGCACCAGTTTGCATTCCTACCAACAGTGTTCTCGAGAAAAAAAAATCATAACCTGTGTCTAATCATGAAAGAACATCAGAAAAACCTAATTGAGGGATAGCTACAAAACAACTGACCAATACTCTTCAAAAGTGTTAAGGTCATGAAAGACAGAAAGACTGAGGAACTGTCACAGACAGGAGGAAACTAAGGAGACGTGAAAACTAATTATAAGGGAGGAATCCTAGAATAGAAAAAAAAGACAATTGAGGGAAAACTGGTAAACTCCAAAAGCGAAATTTGAAGAGGTTAATTTAATAGTATTATATCAATGTTGATTTCCTGGTTTCAATAATTCTACCATGATCCTGTAAAATGGTAACATTTGTGGAAGCTGGGTAAAAGATATATGAGAATTCTTTGCACTAGTTTAATAATTTTTTTAAGAGAAAAAGTGGGGTTAGAAGACAAGGGAGAGAAAGAAACTTACCACGCCCAGTACGGAGCCCAACACGGGACTCAATCTTTCAACCCGGAGATCATGCATGACCTGAGCCGCAATCAAGTTAGACTCTTAACCGACTGAGCCACCCAGGCGCCCCCAGTTTTGTAACTTTTTATATCAGAAATTATTACAAAAGAAAAATCTAAAAAATTAAAAGGCACATATCACTATGTAAACAAGTAGAAACAGAATAAAATATATGACATAAGACCCTCAGAGACTGTTTACTGAAAACAGCCAGTTATTTTACCAGCAAGATGGATTTATTCAGGAATAACAGAATTGCCGTTTGGGACATGCAAGCTAAAGAAAACTACAGGCAAGTCCAACAAATAAAGGTTATTTTATGGAGAAGAAGGAAGAAGTCGGAGGGCGTTGTTTTTGTTTGTTTGTTCTTGTTTTTTCAATTCCAGTGGAACGGGCTGTTTTCAATGAAAGGCCACTGGAGAAAAGCAAGAGTTCAAGGTGCTGACGGTTTCTCATTGGCTGAGTTGTAGGGGTAGTCAGTTTCTTGCAGGACATGCAATGTACATCTTTTCTGGTGGGGCCTATAACTGATGTTTCTTTTCTGTTGACAATTCTTCTGTTGTGGTCTGTAATTGACAGTTCTTCCTATGAATGATGTTGAATAGAATGGCTCCCCCTTCTGGCTTTCCAATTCCACTTTAGTGAGGCTTCCCTTTATTAATTTTCACAATACATTACAAATACATGCGAACACAACAGTATGCTTTACCAGGACACACACAAACAAAAGGTTTTTTTTTTAATTTTATTTATTTATTTGACATACAGAGATCACAAGTAGGCAGAGAGGCAGGCAGAGAGAGAGGGGGAAAAGCAGGCTCCCTGCTGAGCAGAGAGCCCAATGTGGGGCTCCATCCCAGGACCCTGAGATCATGACCTGAGCCGAAAGCAGAGGCTTTAACCTACTGAGCCACCCAGGTGCCCTGAAACAAAAGGTTTTACGTAGAAATATTAGCTTGACTCCCTGAGAATGGTGAATGGGAAAAGGGGGAATCAGTCATTCAGTTTATCAAGAGATGAAATTTAATTTAGACACTAGGTTTTCTAGAGGGTGTGGGATTAGATCCAGACCTCGCAGGAATTACGTAGGGACTTGGGAGAGTTAAGGGGTGGACTGAGGTCACGGTAGTGGCAACATGTGGGAAACGGGGGTAGATGGGGCTTGGAGGTGGGGCCAAGAGTCTGCATTGTTCTGAGAGGAAGGACCAGGTGCAGAGGGATTGGGAGCTGAGGCTGGCTAGAGGGGCTCAAGCTCCGGAGATGACTTCAGGGCCAGTGTCCTCTACCACAGAGGAGCTGTCAACCCCTCAGCTAGTGCCCTGAGGTGCTGCTGGGACTGAACCCTTTCCTGTGTTTTACCTGGTATTCAGGGCTCATTCTCTTTCAAGGCCCTCCCTTCTAGCACCTTCCTGCCTGCGCTTCCCCCCGCCCTGCCCCAGTAATGTTATCCATTTTGCTGTCCTTTGATCAAGTCCAGACAGGGGAATAGGTAAAAGGCCAGACCTTTTTTCTAGACCAGGGATTAGGGTCAGTTGGACTAGGGGCTTGGTGCCTCATTACTCCTTGCTTCCCCTAACTATAGACCTCAGTGTGCCCAGCTCAGCCTGTCCTGCTGTGTGGCTTATGTGGTCATCTTTTCAACCTGTAGCTTGGCCTGGGACAGCCCCAATATAGGCTCCACTCACCACCAAGCAGTGCAGATGAAAAGCTGAGGCCTAAAGGGGGCATAAAGGGGCCCAGAAGAGCAGGCATATAAAGGGGTACTCAGAGGAGCCACACACACCACCTCCCCCCTCCCCAGGAGCTGCTGAACTGCCTGACTGCAAATCTCGCATCCATCGATTACTGGCTGTGTGAAATTCTTGGCAAATGGCTTAATCTCGTATGGTCTCAGTTCCCACATTTACATTGAAGGGAAATAGTAGAATAATAGTACCTACCACAGAAGGTTATTGTGAGAAGGAAATGAGACTGTCTGGCATAATCATATTTACTGTCTGGCATAAATCAAGTCCCCAGTAAATGTTAGCTGTCATTATTATTATCTGATGTTCTTCCTCAGTCCTGGTCCTTGGGCTCTCATAGCTGGAGTGAGACATCACCCTGGCTGTGGCTATGGCTCTACTTCAGAGGAGGTAGGGGGTACTGAGAAAGGGATGGGAAGTGGGCTTGATGAAAACATGTACTCCTTTGTATTTATTTTATATAGTTGTGACAAGGGGCACCTGGGTGGCGCAGTTGGTTAAGCGTCTGATTCTTGGTCAATACCAAGTTCGTGATCTCAGAGTCGTTCAGCTCTGATTCTGCTAAAGTTTCTCTCTCCTCTCCTACTACCCCTCCTTGCCGCATGCTCTCTCTCTCTCTCAAATAAATAAATAAATAAATGACTACAGCTTTGTAATAGAGCTTGAAGTCAGGGATTGTGATGCCACCAGCTTTGGTTTTCTTTTTCAACATTCCTCTGGCCTTTCAGGGTCTTTTCTTGTTCCATATACATTTTAGGATTATTTGTTCCATTTCTGTAAAAAAAGTTATTAGTTTTTTGTTAGGGATTGCCTCCAACATGTAGATTGCTTTGGGTAGTACAGACATTTTAACGGTATTTGTTCTTTGAATCCATGAGCATGGAATGTTTTTCCATTTTTTTGTGTGTCTTCCTCAATTGCTTTCATATGTGTTCTGTAGTTTCCAGAGTTTCAAAGTTTCCCTCTTTGGTTAGGTTCATTCCTAGGTATCTTATGAGTTTTGGTGCAATTGTAAGTGGGATTGATTCCTTAATTTCTCTTTCTTCTGTCTCAAGACCGTATGGTACTAGCACAAAAATAGACACACAGATCAATGGAATAGAATAGAGAACCTGGAAATGGACCCTCAACTTTATAGTCAACTAATCTTCAACAAAGAAGTAAAGAATATCCAATGGAAAAAAGTCTCTTCAACAAACGGTCTTGGGAAAATTGGACAGCCACGTGCAGAAGAATGAAACTGGACCATTTTCTTACACCATACACAAAGATAAACTCAAAATGGATGAAAGACCTAAATGTGAGACAGGAATCCATCAAAATCCTAGAGGAGAACACAGGCAGCAACCTCTTCGACCTCAGCCACAGCAACTTCTTGCTAGACACGTCTCCAAAAGAAAGGGAAGCAAAAGCAACAATGAGCTATTGGAACTTCATTAAGATAAAAAGCTTTGCACAGCAAAGGAAACAGTCAACAAAACCAAAAGACAACTGACAGAATGGGAGAAGATATTTGCAAATGTCTTACCAGATATAGGGCTAGTATCCAAAATCTATAAAGAACTTATCAAACTCAACACCCCCCCGCAAGAAAAATAAAAAAAAATGGGTAGAAAACATGAACAGATATTTCTCCAAAAAAGACATCCAAATGGCCAACAGACAAATGAAAAAATGCTCAACATCACTCGGCATCAGGGAAATACAAATCAAAACCACAGTGAGATGCCACCTCACACCAGTCAGAATGGCTAAAATTAACCAGCCAGGAAATGACAGATGTGGAGAAAGGGAACCCTTTTACATTGTTGGTGAGAAGGCAAGCTGGTGCTGCAACTCTGGAAAACAGTATGGAGGTTCCTCAAGAAGTTAAAAATAGAGCTACCCTATGACCCAGCAATTATACTACAAGGTATTTACCCCAAAGATAAACTGTAGTGAATCAAAGGGGCACCTGCACCTCAGTGTTCATAGCAGCAATGTCCACCATAGCCAAACTATGGAAAGAGCCTGGATGTTCATCAACAGATGAATGGATAAAGAAGAATTTTTATATATGTATATAAAATGGAATATTACCCAGCCAGCAAAAGGATAAATCTTACCATTTACATCATCAATATGAATGAAACTGGAGGATATTATGCTGAGCAAAGTAATTCAGTCAGAGAAAGACAATTATCATATGGTTTTTCTCACATGTAGAATTTAAGAAACAAAACAGGATCATAGAGGAGGAAAGGGAAAAATGAAATAAGATTAAATTAGAGAGGGAGACAAACAGTAAGAGACTCGTAACTACAGGAAACAAACTAAGGGTTGCTGGAGAGGAGGTGGGAGGATGGAGTAACTGGTGAGGGAATGGGGTAACTGGCTGATGGGAATTAAGAAGGACGCTTGAGGGAATGAGCACTGGGTGTTATAGGTAACCATGAATAACTGAACTCTACCTCTTTTTAAAAATATTTATTATTTATTTATTTATTTATTTATTTATCAGAGAGATAGAACATAAGTGGAGGAGTGGCAGGCAGAGGGAGAAGCAGGCAGAGGGGGAAGCAAGCTCCTGGCTGAGCAGGGAGCCCAATTCGGGACTCGATCCCAGGAGCCGAAGGCAGATGTTTAACCAAGTGAGCCACCCAGGTGGCCCTGAACTCTACCTCTGAAAGTGATCATACACTATATATTAACTAATTGAATTAAAATAAAGTAAGTTTTTAAAAAGAGGAACAAATAAATCTTTAAATAAATAAATATATATATCGTTATGACAAAAAAGAAACTACACAGTATTAGAGAAGATAGTAAATCTTTAATTTATATAAATATCTAAGTATTTTCATTCTTTTTTTAAAAAATATTTTATTTATTTATTTGACAGAGAGAAAGAGATCACAAGTAGGCAGAGAGGAAGGCAGAGGGAGAGAGGGAAACAGGCTCCCCACTGAGCAGAGAACCAGACACAGGGCTGGATCTCAGGACCCTGAGACCATGACCTGAGCCGAAGGCAGGGGCTTAACCCACTGAGCCACCCAGGCGCATTCAGATTCTTAATGATATAATCTAACCTCTTCTGTGAATATGCATTTTACATAAGGTTTTATGCTCTAATATGTACACAATTCCTGATCAGGACATTTTACTAATGACCTTTTCAAAATCTTGATTGTTGCTATTAAAGAGAAACACTTTTTTTTTTCTCAAGTAGGTGCAGGTACTTGGAAATGGAAAAGCAGACTTTCTCTATTAGCCCGAATTTCTATTTCACTCTTGAAATCATTTAAATCCAGTTGAACCTTTTCATAGTTTTTATTTTTTTAAGATTTTTATTTATTTATTAGTTAGAGAGAGAGAGCGAGCACAGGCAGACAGAGAGGCAGGCAGAGGCAGAGGGAGAAGCAGGCTCCCTGCTGAGCAAGGAGCCCTATGTGGGACTCGATCCTAGGACGCTGGGATCATGACCTGAGTCAAATGCAGCCGTTTAACCAACTGAGCCACCCAGGCGTCCCTTTTTCATAGTTTTAAAATAATGGTTCTTTTCTTCAAGTTATCCACAAATGTTACTCTACTTTTTTAAAATTTTTTCATTATGATTTGAATTATAATAGCAACACTACCAGGGTATGATTTTTTTTTAAGCTCACTTTTCCAAAGTTGAATTTTTGCTTTGAACCCTCTAATCTTTGTCAGTGCACATTAATCTATTTTCACATGGTCCTTCCAAATTTCTATAAAGTATATTAAGGACCAAAAAAAGTGAGCTAATCTTTTTTCAACAAATCTATCAGGTAAGAATGGTTCGTGGCAAAAAACTCAATTTGGTTTTTTGCTTACAAACTTCGGAAAATATTCTTCCTTTGGATCAGCTCACACACTTATGAAACAGCAAAGAGGGATGTTCTGATCCTTTGTCTTAAAACAAACATGAAAACAGGTGGGACATTAGTGCCTTATATTTTAATTAGAGTCATCATACCAACAGTATAAAATTTCCCATGGAAATCAGATCAAAGGCAAACTCTTACAACAGATAAGGGTTTGTCTGTATAAAACAATAAATAAAACAACGTATTACTAGAATCTCAGGATTTTCATAACAAACTCTAGATGCAAAGCCTTTATATCTTCTTATCACTGTGTCTCACTACACAAATTTCTTTGTTTCAAAATATTCATAAAAATGCAATGCATGATCCTGGATTGGGTCCTTTGGCTATAAATCATAGGACATTATCAGGAAAATTGGTGAAATTTGAATGAAATATGAGGATTCGCTTGTAGTGATATATTAACATTGATGGTTGTATCATGATTATGTAAGAGAATGTCCTTATTTGTAGAAAAGCCCACTAAAATATTCAGAAGAGATGGGTCTGCAACTTGCTTTCAAGTGTTTCAGGAAAAGAAGTTCTCTATACGGTTCTTGCAACTTCTCTTTAACTTTGTGACTGTTTCAAAATAAAAGATAATTCATGGGGCGCTTGGGTGGCTCAGTCATTAAGCGTCTGCTTTTGGCTCAGGTGGATCGAGCTCGGTATTGGGCTGCCTGATCAGAAGCATGAAGCCTGCTTCTCCCTCTCCCACTCCCCCAGCTTGTGTTCCCTCTCTTGCTGTCTCTTTCTCTGTCAAATACATAAATAAAATCTTTAAAAAAAGATAATTCATGAAATATTTGCTTGGATATTTTAACTTGGAATCATCTGCTTGGCAATGTTGCTTCTCTCAATAATTATCCATGAAACTCAGACATTTAAGCTGAGAAATAAGGGCTTGTTAGGCACCCAAATCCAGAAGTGTGATGATCCTTATGACTTATCGTTCATGGACCTGGAGTTGGTCTTGAAAATATGATGACATTGCAGCTTTACTCCAAAAGTTGTCCATTATGATACTGTGATGGTTACTTTTATGTGTCAACTTTGCTGGACCATGGGTTGCCCAGATATTTGGTCAAACATTATTCTTGGGGTCATTTTGCTGAAGTTAATATTTAAACCAGTAGACTGGGGAAAGCAGATTGATCCGAATGTGTGTGGGCCTCAGCCAGTCAGTTAAAGGCCTGAATAGAACAAAAAGGCTGACTTTCCCCAGAATAAAGTAGAATTCTTTCTGCCTGACTCTCTTTGACCTGAGATATCAGTGTTTTCCTGGCTTCAGACTCAAATGGAACAATGACTCTTCCTGGTTGTGTTGGCTTTTGGACTAGAACTACACCGTCAATTATCCTAGGTCTTCCACTTTCCAAGTCATCCTGAAGGTCTTCGGGCTTGTCCACCTCTATAATCGTATAAACCAATTCCTTATAATAAATCTCATTATCTCTATATTTGCATCCTATTGATCGTCTTTCCCTGGAGAAACCTGACCAATGCAGATTTGGGTACTGAAAGTGGTTTTAGAGGAACAGAATTTTAAGGATGAGTTTTCTGAATTGGTTCTGGGATTTCTGGAACTGGATCTCTAATCTGATTACATTTAAAGGCACTAATGACTCTATTCCAGGAATACAGAGAGAACTGATAGTCCATGGCAGGGACTTGAGGAGATACAAAAAATACCACCATGTAATACTCCTAATCAACTACTTATAAGAAGAAAGGATCTGGGTGATCTTGTATTTACTTTTGAACAAATTAACAAACATAATGAGATTGGCTGGTTGCTCCTAATGTTACTGGACAAAGTTAGCCAGGAATGGGGCTGGGGACGGGGACCAGAAGACGAGTCCAAGGATTTGAATTCCCAGTGCAAGAGCCATATAAATGACTTGAAAGCTTCTGTGTCTGCCCTGGAGACCCTTATCTTCTGTAGCCACATGGCCGAGATGGCTGAAAATCAAACACAGAACCTCTTTCTACGGCTGGCTAAATTATAACACAAGTTGAACTCGCTGCTCACAGGGTGCCTACTGTTAAAGTGAAAGCATTGATGGGGGAAGGAATATGATCCTGAGAGTTGGAATAGTGAGGCCAGGTCTCCTTGAGGAACACTGAGGAACACACAGATTTACAATGCTAATCTTTCTCTTAACCTTACCCCAAAGGGACCTCCAGCCTTTCCCCAGGATAACTGCATTGGGTAAAAGGAAATGATCAGATCTTTGGAGGAACTCCTGGACTCTAGCTCTAAACTGACCCTGACTCCAGGAGATCCAAAACGTCACTGTGATATTTACCTGGCAGGTGACATACCACGATCACCTGAACCTCACTGTGGACCTCCAGTCTGAGCAGGGCCTTCTGGAAGTCAGGTGATCCATGGAGTTCTAGCTCAGTTTCATCTCACAATGTCCCTGGTGGGTCCCCAAATCCATCTTGTGGTTATTTCCTTAGTCTGGAATTCATAATTGCAATCTATATACTCAGCCGCTATGTACATAATCGGAATGCACATATTCATATTGTTTCCCTGACCTGTGCAGTGAGGGCTGTTATGGTGGGAAAGGCCAAATGGAAGCCACTAGAGCTGCACCTACTGAAGAATATAGTAAATAGTAAATCTAAAGCTGTACTGTCTCCCTAGAAGGACGGCAGAGATCAAGGCCACCATCAAGGACTGGAAAGATGCAAGGGTGGTGATTCCCACCACATCTGCACTCAATTCTCTTATTTGGCTTATACAGAAGACAGATGGGTCTTGGAGAATGACTGTGGATCATAGTAACCTTAACCAGATGGTGACTCCAGTTGCAGCTGCTGTACCAGATGCAGACTCATTGCTGGAGCAAATTAACACATCCCCTGGTTTCCCCTGGTACCTGGTATGCAACTGTTGATCAGCAAAATTCTCCCCCCCCCCCATACCTGATAATAAGGACCATCCAATGTGGTTTGCTTTCAGCTCACAAAGCCAGCAACACATCTTCACTGTCCAACCTTAGGGGTATATCATCTCTCCAGCCCAATGTCCTAATTTAGTTCACATGTATCTTTATCACCTTTCCCTTCCATGAGGTCTCCCACTGCTTCATTACACTGATGACGTTTTGCTGACTGGATCTAGTGAGCGAGAAGTAGCAAGCCCTCTAGATGTACTGGTAAGACATCTGGTATCAGAAAGTAGGTAATAAATCCGACAAAAATTCAGAGACTTTCTACCTCAGTGAAATTTGGGGGGATCTGGTGGTATGGGGGTGTCTTGAGATATCCCTTCCGAGGGGAAGGATAAGTTGTTGCAGCTGGCCCCTCTTAGAGAACTAAAAATGGGGTGCAATGCTTCGTGGGCCTCTTTGGCTTTTGGAGGTAACATATTCCTTATTTTGGTGTGTTACCCTGCCTCCTTCCCCTCGCGCCCTTAAAAAAGCTGCTAGTTTGGAGTGAACAAGAGAAGGTTCTGCAAATAATGTAGGCTTCCATGTGATCTGCTCTGCCGCTTGGGCCAAATGACCCTACAGATCCAATGGGACTTGGGGTGTCAGAGGCAGACGGGGATGCCATTTGGAACTTTCAGCAGGCTCCCAGAGATGAGGTGCGGTGTGAGCCCTTAGGATTTTGGAACAAAGTCCCGCCATCCTCTGGGGGCAACTACTCTCCTTTGGAGAAACAGCTCTTGGCCTGCTACTGGACCTCAGCAGAGACTGAAAGCTTAACCATGGGCCACCAAGTCACCATGTGATGTGAGCTGCCCATCATGAACCGAGTGTTATCTGACCCACTATGCCATAAAGTTGGCGGCACACAGCATCATTCCGACATTCCATGGAAACGGTGTTTACATATATGTGATGGGGCCCGGACAAGCCCTGAGGGCACAAGTAAGTTACATGAAGAAGTAGCCCCAGTGTCCGTGCTCCTCACTCCTGCTACGCTGCCTTCACTCTCCCAGCCCACCCTTAGAGACTCATGAGGGGTTCCTCACGATCAGCTGACAGAGGGAGAGAAGACTCAGTCCTGGTTTACAGATGGTCCTCCACAACAGGCAGTAGCATGCACGAGAGCTTGGGACATCCCTGAAGGCAGTGGTGAAAAGACATCTTCCCCGTGGGGAGAAGTTAAAGTAGTGCACCTCATCATTCACTTCGATGGGAAGGAGAAACGCCCAGCTGTGTGCTTATCTGTCAGTTCATAGACTGTGGCCAATCATTTGGCTGGATGGTCAAGAGACTTAGAAGAAACATGATTGGAGAACTGGTGACAAGGACATTTTGGGAAGACATATGTGAACAGACCTCTCTGAATGGGCAAACCATGTAGAAGATATTTGTGTTTCATGTGAATGGTCATTAAAGGGTGACCTCGACAGAGGAGAGTTTTAATAGTCAAGTGGATAAGATGACCTGTTCCATGGCTCTCCGTCTCCTTCACCCTTGTCACCCAATGGGCTCAGGAACAACATGGCCATCGTAGCAAGGATGGCGGTTGTGCACAGCATGGATTTCCCCTCATCAAGGCCAATCTGGCTCTGGCCACTGCTGAGTGCCCAACCTGCAAGGAGCAGAGACCAACACTGAGTCCCTGATGTGGCACCATCCCCCAGCATGATCAGCCAGCAACCTGGTGGAGGGTTGATTACATTGGTTCCCTTCCATTATGAAAGGGGCAAGATTCTATTGTTACTGGGAAAGACACCTACTCTGGATACAGGGTTGCCTTCCCTGTAGTTAATGCTTCTACTAAAACCACCATTTGTGGACTTACAGCATGCCTTACCCACTATCACACTATTTTATGCAGCATTGGTTCTGGTCAAAGAACTCACAAAAAATGCAGCAATGGGCCCATGCTCACGGAATTCCCTACCATCAGAAAGCAGCTGGCTTCATGGAACAACGGAATGGCCTTTTGAAGGCTCTGTTATGGGGCCAGTTAAGTGGCACCAGCTTGCGGGGCTGGAGCAAGGTTCTCCAGAAGGCTGTATGTGCTCTGAATCAGCATCAGCCCATGGTGCTATTTCTCCCATTGCCAAAATTCATGGGTCCAGGAATCAAGGGATGGAAATAAAGTGGCACCTCTCACTATTACACCCAGTGACCCACTAACAAAAGTGTTTGCTTGCTATTCCCACAACCTTATTCTCCGCTGGCCTAGAGGCCTTAGTTCCAAAGGCAGGAAGGCTTCCTCCAGGAGACACAACAATGAGTCCATTGAACAGGAAGCTGAGTCTGCCACTCTGACACTTTGGGCTGCCCAGGCCTCTGATTATACAGGCAAAGAAGACAGTTACTGTGCTGGCTGTGTGATTGATCCTGACTACCCAGGGGAAATTGGACTGTTCCTCCACATTGGTAGTAGGGAATAGTCTGTCGGCGTATGGATGATCCTTTCTGGCATCTCTTAGCATTACTGTGCCCTGGGATTAAGGTCAGTGGAAAACAGCAATTTGATCCAGGCAGGACTATTAATGGACTTCAGGAATGACCCTTCAGGAATGAAGGTTTGAGTTACCCCACCAGTAAAGGAGCACAACCAGCTGAGATGCTTGTTAAAGGCAAAGGAAATATAGAGTGGGTAGTGGAAGAAGGGGGCTATAAACATAACTATGACTATGTTACTATTTACAGAAAGGAGGATTATAATTGTCATGACTATTTTCTCCTTATTTTGATATGAATATATGTGGGTGTGTACTGTTTATCCCATAGCCTCTATCTATCTTTCTATCATCTATCTATCATCTATCTATCTATTATCTATCTATATCTTTGTTTTTGCCCTCTTTTATCCTTTTATCATGTAACATAAGATGCATTGGCTTTATATCAAGGTATTTTAGTATGGTTAATTTTAGACCAGAGGATTTAAGTTATGAAATATCAAAGAGAAAAGTTAACATCTCTTAAGGATTTTATCTTCCCTTCTGGGGAAGTGGATAGTGCATTTTTTGTTGTATGCCAGATAACTGTATCATCTTAGGTGGAAGCTTGACCTCATTATTGTCTTCATTTGGCGATTAAGTCTGGTTTAAGGAGATGTGTATAAGTGTCAAGTTGATGGGGTAAACTTGTAATGGTTAATTCAATGTGTCAACTTCACACAGACTGTCGGTTATTTGGCCAAACATAATTCTGAGTGTTTCCATTAGGGTGCTTTGGGATGGTATTGATATTTTTTTTTAAATTATTATAGACAGGGATGCCTGGGTGGCTCAGTGGGTTAAGCTGCTGCCTTCGGCTCGGGTCATGATCCCAGCGTCCTGGGATCGAGTCCCACATCGGGCTCTCTGCTCGGCAGGGAGCCTGCTTCTCTCCTCCCCTCTCTGCCTGCCTCTCTGCCTGCCTCTCTGCCTACTTGTGTGATCTCTATCAAATAAATAAAATCTTAAAAAATTATTATAGACATGTTCTTTTTTTTTTAAGATTTTATTTATTTATTTGACACACAGAGATCACAAGTAGGCAGGGAGGCAGGCAGAGAGAGAGAGGGGAAAGCAGGCTCCCTGCTGAGCAGAGAGCCCAGTGTGGGGCTCGATCCCAGGACCCTGGGATCATGACCTGAGCTGAAGGCAGAGGCTTTAACCCACTGAGCCACCCAGGTGCCCCAGTATTGACATTTTTATTAGTAGTCTGAGTAAAGCTGTTTGCTCTCCCTAATGTGGGTTGGACTCATCCAAATCCACTGAAGGCCTGCATAGAACAAAAAGACAGGCCTTCCTCAGGGTAAGGGAGGATTCTTTCTGCCTGACTGCCTTTGACTGGGACATCTTGTTCCTGCCTTTTGAATCCTTTCCGGGTTCAAAATGAAGTAGCAGCTCTTTGTGGGTCTTGAGCCTGCCAGCCTTTGGGCTGGAAATACACCATCAGATCTCCAGATCTCCACAGATCTGGGGGTTCTCAGCCTATCTGATTTGTCTGTGCCAATTCCTTATAATAAATCTATCCCTCCTTTTTTTCTCTCCCTTTCTCTCTCTCCCCCTCCCTCTCCATATACATGGATATAGGTTCTGTTTCTCTGGAGAACTCTAATACGGATTTAGAAATAAATATTTGTATAAATTACATCTATTTATATGCTAGGTTCTCAAAAATGGTTTTTAATATCAGGATGCATTCAGAATGCTTTAGAATAAATTTCATGGAAACTTCTAAAAATCCACATGTGGTATATGAAATATTAATTGTTGATTAATTTCCTAATTGAAAACTCTAAAAATTCTAAATATTCAAAATAAAGGTTACTTATACTCATATATGAATATATTTTCAGTAACAGATTTTTTTCTGAAGCTGCAAGGGGTTATAACCAGCGCACTCTAATGAATTGACCTAATTAAATAATTCCAATATTACGTTTTCATATTTTTAAAGGAAATAATTCAGAATGAATTTCTATCAAAAATCAGCATGCGGCTAGTTGCTAACATCAAAATCCAATACAAAGACAGGGGAGAAAGAGAAATTGGGGAGAGAGAATTACAAAGAGAAAGTAGAGAGAGAAGAAAAAAGGATGAAGGAAGGAAGGCAGGGAGGGTGGCAGGCAAGAAGGGAGGGAGAGAAGGAGCAATGGAGGGAGGGAGGGAAGAAGCAGAAAGAAAATGAGGGAAATAACAACTGAGAAAATAAGCAAAATCCACTGTGCTCCTTTTAGCAGCACGAACAGTAGATGCCCGTGACTCTGATAACAAAGATGTAACTTACATAACTTCTGTGTTACTTGAAAAAAATCGTAAAAAGAACAGAGTGAATCTAATACAATATATATATTTTTAATTTTAAAAATATTTTATTTATTTATTTGACGGGGGCGGGGGGATACAAGCAGGGGGCGTGGGAGAGGGAGACGCAGGCTTCCTATCGAGCAGGGAGCCCCTGGTGGGGCTCGATCCCAGGATTCTGGGATCGTGACCTGAGCCCAAGGCAGATGCTTAAAGACTGAGCCACCCAGGAGCCCCACAATTTTATTTTATTTTGTTTTATTTATTTTTTAAAAGATTTTATTTATTTATTTGACAGAGAGAGGGAGTGAGAGCAGGAACACAAGCAGGGCAAGTGGAGGAGGGAAAGCAGTCTTCCTGCCAAAGCAGGGAACCCTCTGGGGGGCTCAATCTCAGGACCCTGGGATCATGACCTGAGCCGAGGACAGACACTTAACGACTGAGCCACCCAGGCGCCCCACAATTTTAAATGCCAGACATATGCACACAAGACAGGAGCAAAGTGAAAATCAGATCAAGTGAAACAATTCCCAGAGATCAGAGGAGTCCTCTACATGGTGCAGCCTGCACAGAGCTTCTCTCCGAAATTTAAGTCTTTCATATCAGAGTAATAACCACTGGATCTAAAGAAGTTCACAGAGGGAACCACCGAATACTGTACTGTTCAAACATGGTTTCAAACTATTTTACTTATTTTCTTACAGATTTTATTTATTTATTTATTTTCTTACAGATTGTATTTATTTATTTGAGAGAGAGAAAGAGAGAGAGAGAGAGAGAGAGAGCACTAGCAGGGCAGAAGGAGAGGGAGAAGCAGGCTCCCCAAGGAGCAGGGAGCCTGATGTGGGGCTCTATCCCAGGACCCTGGGATCATGACCCGAGCCGAAGGCAGACGCTTAACCCACTGAGCCACCCAGGCGCCCCAGTTTCCAACTAATTTAAAACAGGTTAAAAAAAGTTGTAAATGTTTGTTAGAGATATTTTAAAAAAACATTTAACATTATTTTAAAAATTACAGCTATCAATAACTACACCCCCCCTCTGGAAATACTTTGCAGCACTGTAAGATACCTGGGCACACGGGGTGGAAAACTTCACTTTAATGAGTGAGGCTTGTATTTTTGCCCTTGGAGGCTTAGTGTTTTGGCTTTTCTTTTTGGGTTTAATGTTGTGATGAACACCCTCACATATGTCCCCTTATGTCTCTGTGTATTTCCCC
Organism: Taxidea taxus jeffersonii; assembly: GCA_003697995.1. Classification (NCBI taxonomy): domain Eukaryota; kingdom Metazoa; phylum Chordata; class Mammalia; order Carnivora; family Mustelidae; genus Taxidea; species Taxidea taxus. The sequence goes on from ML094744.1 coordinate 30,782, forward strand.
GGGACTTACTATCCGCATGGGCAGAACTGCTGGGTTATATACAACATGCATATTTCACTTGACAATGTACTGTCAGGCAGCCCTTCAGAACGGCTGCCCAACTCCATACTCCCCCTAGCCACACAGGTGCGTTTGTAGGTCCTCACATCCCCGCCATCACTTGTCATCATCCTGCTTTCTAATTTTGTCAGTCTCATAGATACGAAGTCATATCTCACTGTTATTTTAACATCCCAGATTTTCAGTGATCTTGAATACTTCATTTTATGCTGTTGGCTTTTCAAATTTTTCATCCTCAAACTGCTTATTCTACACTTTGCTCAATTTTATATTGGTGGTGGTGTTCTCGTTGATTCATGTGAGGTGTTTATATATTCTGGATATTAAATCCCTTGTTGGTTTCTTTTTAAAAATATTTTTATTTATTCATTTGACAGAGAGATAGAGAGCACAAGCAGTGGGAACAGCAGAGGGAGAAGAAGAAGCAGGCTCTCCACTGAGCAGGGAACCTGAAGCGGAGCTCTATCCTAGGACCCTGGCATCATGACCTGAGCTGAAGGCAGATGCTCAACAGGCTGAGCCACCTAGGTGTCCCCCTTTGTTGGTTTTGACATTGCAAATATCCTCTTCCAATCTGTAGATGTCTTGCCATTGTCCATAATATCTCTCATCAAGCATGAATCCTTAACTTTGATGCAATCAAATTAATCAACTCTTTACTATATAGGTTACAGTCTTGAAGTTTCATCTCAGAAGTTTTTCCAAGCCTTTTGGTCACAAAGATATCCTCCTACAATTTCTTCTATTAACATTAGAGTTTTATCTTCCACATTTAGGTCCTCTATCCAGAATGCAGTTTTGTATGTGGTAGGAAGGTGGGGATATGGTTTTATTTTTCTCCATGTCACTCACAAGCCAGAGTTTTCAAAACCATCAACTAAATAACTGTCCTTTCTCCATTGATTTCTCATACGCTAGGTTCCTTTATACACACAGGTCTCCATCTATGTTGTTCTATTGGTCTACTTTTCTGTTTTTGTGCCAAAAACTACACAGTGTATATTACCAAATTCAAAGAAACAAGAAAGAAATCATTATGATAAGGCAGAAATAAGTGAAATTGAGAACAAAAAACAATAGTAAAAATTGGCCCAACCAAATCTGGTCTCTGAAAAGACTAACAAAGGAGAACAAGGACACCTGGGTGGCTTGGTGGGTTAAGTGTCTGCCTTTGGCTCAGGTCATGATCCTGGGGTCCACGGGTCTGGCTCCCTGCTTAGTGGGGAGCCTGCTTCTCCTTCTCCCGCTCCCCCTGCTTGTATTTCTCTTTCTCTCTCTGTCACATAAATTTTTAAAAGTCTTAAAAAAAGGAGAACACATCTCTGACAAGAGTGATCAAGAAAAAAATGAGAAAATTTAAAAACTCAGATGCAGAATAAAAAGGGGGCAGTAACTATGACAAAATAGATTTTTCCAAAAAGAAGCATGAATTATATGCCAATGAATTTGAAAACCTAGATGAAAAGGATACATTTTTAGAAAACCAGAACATGTTAAAATTGGCACAAAAAAGAGAGGTCTTTAGCAGTCCAATGAGTATTCGAGAAATAGTAATGGTAGTCAAAGAACTCTCCTTCTTCAAAACCCTAGTTGGTTTTGTAGGTGAGTTGTAGCAGACTTGTGGGTTTCTGATTTTATGCATGACAAAAGAGTGAAACCTATCCATTTCCATTTTTGAGCCTACTGTAACCTAGATTGTAAAACCAGATAAGGAGAACCCAAGAAAAGAAAATCCTAGGGTCATTACATTTATGAAACAAAAATCCCAAATAAAATGTTAGCTAACAGATATTAATAGTATATTCAAAAGCTGATGACCATATAGAGTTTACCTCAGAAATATAAAGATGTTATGGCTCAACATTAAGAGTCACCATATAAATGGTCTAAAGGATAAAAGTCATAAGATTAGCTCAACTGATGCAGAGCAAGCCTTTGATATATTCCTTTTTTATGTTGAAGTTAGTGCCTTAGCTTTATTTTTAAGAAGTAGGTGTGGAGGTGGGTTTCATTACTACTGAATTCCATTTCAGGATAGTAAAAGGTACCTGGAGTCTGATGTGTGGAGACTTGCTGCTCTCAGGTGATGCTGAGGCATACTGAGGACCAACATAACACTGTCAAGTTAGTGGGGCCTGGAAAGGGACAGTCCAAGCTGTCTGTTGCTGATGGTGGGTGAAGGCAGAATTAGGGGGAATTGGAGTGTCCTGAGACAAAAAAAAAAAAAAAAACCAACACAACAAAACAAAGTATTGGTCAGATCAACCTCAAAGAAGCCTGAACTGGATTCATGGAGAGGATGACAGTGGCTTTACAACTCTAGCATAAAGGGGTGACATAGTCACTGATATGGTATGGGTCCTGATCATGGTGGCAGACCTGTCTGCTCTTAGAAAAGCATCTGCTAAGGCTCCTGGATGGCTCAGTCATTAGGCGTCTGCCTTCAGCTCAGGTCATGATCCCAGGGTCCTGGCTTTAGGACTTCTAGGAAGCATCAGGCTTCCTGTTCAATGGGGAGCCTGCTTCTCCTTCTCCTTCTGCCCCTGTTTGTGTTCCCTCTCTCACTGTATCTCTCTCTATTAAGTGAATAAATAAAATCTTAAAAAAAAAAAAAAAAGGAATACATGTGCCCAGGGGCGCCTGGCCTGGTTGGCTCAGTCAGCTAAGCGTCTGCCTTTGGCTCAGGTCATGATCCCAGAGTCCTGGGATGGAGTCCCCTATTGGGCTCCCTGCTCTGATCTGCTTCTCCCTCTGCCTCTGCCCCTCTCTCTCATGAATAAATAAGTAAAGTTTTAAAAAAATTTTTAAAAAACACATCCGCCTGACTATCTTACCAGAATAGGGCTATTGCATAGATTCTGAGTTGGCATTAAGATGCCCTGTTTGAGGCGGACGTCGATAACAGGATCTCTTCCCTCTTCTGCCAGTTTTGAAAGTGGGCCCTGGGACAGAAAGCTGGCAACAGGTGCTGTGTAATTTTGACTTAAACGGGCATGTCCTAAGCAGCTGCCATCCCTTGTTAAGGCCAGCTGTCCACCAGCTGACTCGGACTTCTGCAAGTGCCCAACCCAGAAAGTCAGTTGTTACAGATGGCAGGGGGAGGTCCAGTTACCATCCGACTTGCCTACAGCTCATTACTCTGTTTAATTTGCAAGAAATAGTTCTACCAGATATGTTAGTAGACACGCATGCGGGGGTAGCCAGGAAGGTACATACCTCAGTGAGGCATCCCATGGTAAGAGGGAGTCATTTCATCACAGAAGGAATACTTGCCTTGATCTTGATTTCAACTGCAGCAAATAGATCTGACAAGGCAAACCGAACACGGAGTGACAACACGGAATATGTGACTTTAGTACAGAGGTGAAAATGTTCATTTGTCCATCAAAGGAGACAGGGACACTAAGACTTGGGGACAAAAGGAGACATAGTGTGGTTACAGGTGATCTGAGTAGAATCATGGTAACCCCCGTGATTCTTTTCCAGGCTGAGGATGGCTGAGGTTTACTCGAGCACTCATTTGTCCAAAAGCCAAGTTTTAGTTTCTTGTTTTTAAACTACAGAGGCAATTTCCAGGGCCCCTGGGTGGCTTAGTCGGTTGAGTGACTGACTCCTGATTTTGGCTCAAGTCGAGACCTCAGGGTCGTGAGATCAAGCCCCATGTGGGGCTCTGCACTCACCATGGAGTCTTCTTGAGATCTCTTTCTGTCTCCCTCTGCCCCTACTCCTGCTTGCATGCACTCTATAAACTAACAGACAAACAAACAAACAAACATCTCTAAAAAAAAACAAAACAAAACTAAGAGGCAATTTCCAAGACATGGTCCAACATGGGACTGTACTTCTTTTTTTTTTGCCCCTTGACAGCTTATATTTTTTTCTTTTTTTTATTTAAGCTTTTTTTTATTTAAACATATAATGTAACCCCACCACCCTCTCCCAACCCCTCTCCCCCAACCCCCCTCAGTTTGTTTTATGACATTAAGAGTCTCTTTTGGTTTGTCTCCCTCCCAATCCCATCTTGTTTCATTTTTTCTTTTCCTACCCCCTTAGCCCCCACCCCCATTGCATCTCCACTTCCTCATATCAGGGACTATACTTCTAACGTATGAGGATATATGGTCTTTTCCTCTTGTAGGGACAGGAGTCTATTTCCCTGCTTTCTCTGCTGGTTTTGAGTTTTACTGTAAAACAGGTTGATGAGCCAAGGGCTGCATTTGGATTTCTTCAGGAACACTGGGCAGTAGTTCCCAGATGAAACTTTGGAGAAATGATCACTCAGAGGGGACTTCAAAATCCTCCATCTTGAAAACCTTTCTGTAGCCATCACCTGCTTGGTTATAATAATCTTTTGGGTATTCATGTGATTTGACTTTGTACCTATTGGTCTTGGACCAGATTTTTTTTAAGATTTTATTTATTTATTTGATAGACAGAGATCACAAGTAGGCAGAGAGGCAGAGAGAGAAAGGAGGAAGCAGGCTGTCCGCAGAGCAGAGAGCCTGATGTGGGGCTCGATCCCACGACCCTGGGATCATGACCTGAGCCGAAGGCAGCGGCTTTAACCCACTGAGCCACCCAGGCGCCCCAGACCAGATTTTTTTAAAAAAAGATTTTTTTTATTTATCTGAGAGAGAGAGCATGAGTAGGGGGAGAGACAGAGGGAGAAGCGGACTGCCAGCTGAGCAGGGAAGCTGATGCAGAACTCGATCCCAGGACCCTGGGATCAGGACCTGAGTGGAAGGCAGACGCTTAACCAACTGAGCCACCCAGGCACCCCTGGATCAGATTTAATAAGGCCCATCTTTGATCACATTCAATATTGAGGTGCAGAAGTTAGAGAAAACTGCACTCCGCTAGTTGTATCACATTGTTATCTTTGATCAGTAGAATGCATATCTTTTTTTCTTGATTCAAGCATTCCATTTTCTCTTCCTTCTCCACTCCCATTTCCAACCCCTCTCTCCATAGGAAGACATTCTAATGCATTTATTGTGATCCTGTTTGATTCTATGTGTTCCTTCAGGGGTAAATGTTACTAAGTTTGAAAACTGTGTTTCTTTTAAAATTTTAATTGCATTCAACATACGGAAAAGTTTGTGAAACTTATTTTTACAATTTAAGGAAAAATAATAAGCCACTTATATATCCACCAACAAGGTTAAGAGCTAGAACATTAGAGTATTTTAGAAGCCTCCTGTGTATTCCTTCATGTATCCCCTTCCTCTGTCCCAGACGAAACCATTATCCTGAGCTTTATGTGATCATTCTCTTGCTTTTCTTGAAAATTTTACCTCCCATATATGTTCGCTAAGCAATGCACCTTTTGTTTTGAAAATGTGAGTGGCCAGCACACAGCTAGCTGGTCACTGAGGTTATTATTAGGTGAAGATGCCCAGGCGTGCATAACCTGAACAGTCTCTTGGCCATAGTCTGGCTTCAGCTTTACAAGAGTTTACAAAAGTCACTTCTGGGGAAGTCAGTGGGAAAGGTTATGAGTGAGTCTGGGGAAACAGACCCATAGCTCACCAGTTAGGGCACCAGGGGGCTGTTGTATGAACCAGAAATTAGTTGTCTGGTAAAAATATGGTTTGTTGGGGAGTGGGCCCCTCTGAATTCTCTGCTTTTTTTTCAAAGATCTATTTACTTATTTTAGGGAGAGGGAGAGAGAGTATGCTACTGGGGGGATAGGCAGAGGGAGAGGGGAAGCAGACCCCCCTTGCCCCCCGCTGAGTGCAGAGCCCAATGTGGGTGGGTCGTGGGGCTCTATCTCCGGACCCTGAGATCATGACTGGAGCTGAAACCAAGAGTCAGACACTTAACTGACTGACCCACCCAGGCTCTCCTGAATTCTCTACTTTTTGAATTAACATAAAATTAACATACAAGGTTATGTTAGTTTCAGATGTACAACATAATGATTCAATGATTCTATACATTGCTTAGTGATCACCATGAAAGCATAGTCATCATCTGTCACCAAACAACATTTTCACAATCTTATTGACTCTATTCCCTATGCTGTACTTTGATCGTCTCTGTAATTTATTTCTTTAGTAAGTAGAAGTCTGTACTTCTTAATCCCCTTCACCCATTTCACCCATCCCCCTACATACTTCCCCTCTGACAACCACCTGTTCTCTGAATTTAAGCCTGTTTCATTGTTTCTTTTTTCTTTGTTGTTTATTTCTTAAATTCCATATATGAGTGAAATCATATGGTATTTGTATTTCTGTCCAACTTATTTCACTTAGTATTATACCCTCCAGGTCCATCTATGTTATTACAAATGGCAAGATCTTATTCTTTTATATGAGTGAGTAATATTCCATTGTATATATATACACCACTTCTTTATCCACTCGTCTATTAATGGACACGTTGGTCGCTTCCATATCTTGACTATTGTAAATAATGCTACAATAAATGTAGAGATGTATATTTCTTTTTGAATTACTGTTTTCATTTTCCTTAGGTAAATATCCAGTAGTGGAATTACTGGATCATATGGCACCTCTATTTTTAATTTTTTTAACCAAGACTTATTTATTTATTTTGGAGAGAGAGAGAGAGAGTGATAGTGGGAGGGGGAGGAGAGAGAATCTCAAGCAGACACCAAGCTGAGCATGGAGCCTGACACAGGGCTCCATCCCATGACTCCAAGATCACGACCTGAGCCAAAACCTAGAGTCGGACACTCAAGTGATTGCACCACCCAGGTGCCCCTTTAACTTTTTTTTAAAAGTTTTTTTTATTTATTTGAGAGAGAGAGAGAGAGAGAATGCAAGTGGGGGGAGGGGCAGAGGGAGAGAAAGAACCTCAAGCAGACTCTGCACTGAGCGCGGAGCCTGACGTGGGGCTTGATCTCACGACTCTGAGATGATGAACCGAGTCGAATCAAGAGTTGGATGCTCAACCAAATGAGCCACCCAAACACCCCAAGTTTTAATTTTTTGAGGAACCTCCATACTCTTTTCTACAGTGGCTGCAGCAATTTGCATTCCCATCAACAGTGCAGGACAGTTCCTTTTTTTCCAAAACCTCATCAACACTTCTTACTTCTTATCTAAAAAGAGAGAATCAAAAGATTCTAGCCATTCTGACAGGTTTGAGGTGATATCTCACTATGGTTTTGATTTGCATTTCCCTAATGATCAGTGATGTTGAGCATCCTTTCATGTGTCTGTTGGCCATCTGGATGTCTTCTTTGGAAAAACATCTATTCAAGTCCCCTGCACAGATTGGTTTTTTTGTTGTTGTTTTTGTTGCTGAGTTGTGTAAGTTCTTTATGTATGTTGGATACAATCCCTTATCAGATATATTATTGCAAATATCTTTTCCCATTTAGTAGGTTGCCTTGTCATTGTGTTGATGCTTTCCTTGCTGGGCAAAGGTATTTTATTCTGGTGTAGTCCCAGTAGGTTATTTTTGCTTTTGTTTTCCTTGCCTGAGAAGACATATCTAGAAAAACGTTAAAATGGCTAATGTCAAAGAGATAACTGCCTAGGTTTTCTTCTAGAAGTTTTATGGTTTGGGTGCTCATAGTTAGGTCTTTAATTATTTTTGTGTATGGTATAAGAAAGTGGTCCAATTTTATTCTTTCACATGTAGCTGTCCAGTTTACCCAGCACCATTTATTGAAAAGACTGTCTTTTCTCTGTTGTATATTCTTGTCTCCTTTGTTGTAGATTTTTTATTATTTTATGTTAGCCACTATTACCCACCAAAACGTTTTAGTCACCAAACCATTTAGTAGTTTTTGATGTAGTGTTCCATGATTCACTGTTTGCGTATAATACCCAGCGCTCCATGTAGTATGTGCCCTTCTTAATACCCATCACCAGGCTAACCCACCCTCCAACCCCTCTAAAACTCTCAATTTGTTTCTCAGAGTCCATAGGCTCTCATGGTTCATCTTCCCCTCTGATTTCCCCACCTTCATTTTTCCCTAATGTCCTCCATGCTATTCCTTATGTTCCACATATAAGTGAAACCATATGGTAAGTGTCTTTCTCTGCTTGACTTACTTCACTTAGCATAATCCCGTTGAGTTCCATCCATGTCAAAGCAAATAGTGGGTATTTATCTTTGTAGATTTTTAAAAAAGATTTTATTTATTTATTTGACAGAGAGAGATCACAAGTAGGCAGAGAGGCAGGCAGAGAGAGGGGGGGGGAAGCAGGCTCTCCACTGAGCAGAGAGCCTGATGTGAGGCTCAATCCCAGGACCCTGAGATCATGACCTGAGCCAAAGGCAGAGGCTTAACCCACTGAGCCACCCAAGTGCCCCTCATCCTTGTAGATTTTTTAAAAGACTTTATTTATTTATTTATTTATTTGAGAGAAAGAGAAAGAGAAAGCATAAACAGGGGGGAGCTGCAGCCAGAGGGAGAGGGAGAAGCAGGCTCCTGGTCATGATCTTGGGGTCGTGGGATTGGGCGCCATATCGGACTCTGAACTAGGCATGGAGCCACTGAGATTCTCTCTCTCCCTTTCCCTCTTTCCCTCCCCCTGCTCTCTCTCAAAAAAAATTTGCCTCACCACCAGTATGATCCCCTCCTCCTGTCCATATCCTCCAGATTGTGTCTGGGATGCTTACTAAGACTGAGACTTTTGCCAAACTCCAAGAGGGCCCAAGAAACTTTAAAACAGAGATTGAAAGCATTTCTGATGCGGTGAGTCCTACCTCTGAGAGCATGAATCAACTCCTGGCAGCAGCCTTGCCCCTCAACAGACGCAGGTTCCCGGCCTAAAGAGCTATCACACCCTTTAAAGCAGGTACCTGACAGGTGTGCTCTGAAGAGAAAACCATTATTAAATGCTTAGGAAATCCCTTGCCCAGAATTAATCCCTCACTGTCACTGTTCCCCAGTTGGGTGTTGCTCTGCACCAAGGAAATAGCCAAAACAGGCCATCTCTCAAGAGGGGTCCACCCTTAAACACTACTTCCCGTGTTCCCACTGAAGAATCCTATCCCATCCTATAGGGCTGAGGGAGAATCCTATAGGGCTGAGGGAGACTCTAATCTCCAGGAGAGTGAGAATGACTGCAACCCCAGGGAAGCCTAAAGGAAGCAGGTCACATGAACATCATGGTCTAGATAAAGAAGCCAGGGACATTGGAAGCTAGTGTGGACAAGCTCATGGGCAGTCATGTCTGACCAACTTTTCATGACTTTTCTGAGGAGTTTGAACACCTTGACATGTCGGAGGCCCACAAACTCCTCATATCTGGGTTTTGGTGTTAGAATATCTCAGAATGATCTCATAGAAAGAAAGGTGTACAATAATCATAGTTAGGCAGGTTAGTGCACATCATGCTGCTTCCTATCTTTGGGCCTTTGCCCAGGCTGTACCCTTTGCCTGGACTATCCTCCTTCCTTCTGTCTGGGATCAGAAGGCCCTTGTTAGTCATCCAGGAGCTTCTTACTTACATTTTTAAAGCTCAGTTGATATGCCATCTCTTCTAAGAAATCTTCCCTGGTCCCCTGACCTGACTTCTATGTTCCTCAGAGGCTCTCACAGTTTATCGTACCCATGGCTATTGCACTGGCCACACTGAATTACAGTTCTGTGTCAGGGTACACACCTTGTTCATCTCTGGGTCCTCAGTGCAGAGCAAGAGGCCTGACACACAGCAGGTGGTCAGTCAATTTTGCTCAATTAAAGTTAGAACTAGTTGGATGGTTACGCTGGTAATGCTGAGTGAATTCATGTTGGCCTGGAGAGAGAACTCTCTAGAGACATGCTATAGGGCCCTGTGTATATTGATGGCATTCTGATGAAGTCAGTGAGTGACAAAAAACTAAGGCAGGAGGTTACACCTAAGACAACAGAATTAGTATCTCAACAGTCATGGGCAAGCAGATACAGTGGAGCCATGTTGGTCCCCAATGAGTTTAGGGGGGAAAGTCAGGACTAAAACCTCACAACCTATTGCAGTCTTGACAGTGGGGGAGAAAAGGGCAGTTTTTTTCTTTTTGAGCTGAAACTTAATTCCTCATGTTGTCCACCATTATAACAGTACTTACTATGTGCCAGGGTCTGTATCAGCTTCTGTACCCCTACTACTTCCCAATCCAGTAGCAGAAAAAGTCTAATGAGGGTGATTTGCTTGACCCAGGACCAAGAAACAGTTCCTCACAAAGCAGGAGAAAGGGGGATCCTGTCTGGGATCAGAAGGCCCAGTGAAATCTGGGACTTTGGTTTTCACCAGGTAACAGGCAGGCTGACAATACAGCAGTGTGAGGGGCGTTTGAGAAAGAGGCAGGTCCACCTTCAGGAGCCTCAGGGCATACAGCCAGTCATAGAGAACACAGGTCTTTGTCACCAGCCTACCAACCAGGAATTTACTTCTCAAAAGAACCCAGGAGCTATCCTTACTGATTCTTCACAACCCTCACTCTTCTGAACAATGACATCCATGCTCCTTATCATAGCATGAAAGACCTTCATGACTAGCCTAGTTCTCAATGCATTTCTCTATCATGCACATTCATTAATTAACAATTAATTAATATTGTTTATTCCATAAATATTTATTGAGCGTCTACTAAATATTACTATGCACTGTTCTTCTTGGCACTGGGGATACAATAGTGAACAAAACAAAATCCCTGCTTGTGGAGCTTACAGTCTACTGGGAAAAGACAAACACTAATCACAATAAATAAACAGAAAATATATCAGGTGGTGATCAGTGTTCTGTACGAAAACATGACATCAAGTAGGATAAGGGGTTAGAAAACACTGGTGAATGGGACTAGTTTGGTCAGGGAATGCTTCTTTAGGGAGGTGACGTTTGAGCATACTAGAAGTAGGCGGGAAACTCATGAGACTGTATGCAAAGGAGAGTGTTCGGGCAGTGAGAACAGCAGGCACAACAGCTCTGAAGGGGGAGGGTACCTGACATGTTTGAGGAACAGCAAAGAGGCCAGGGTGGTTAGGAAAGAGTGAGTAATGGGAAAATTAACAGGATATGAGGTCAGCAAGGGCACAAGGACCACATTGTGTGAACTGCTGGGCCATGGTGAGGGCTTTGACTTCTCTTCTGAGGGAGCTGGGAGCCATGGGAGAATTTTGAGCAAAGGAGAGACATGATATGATATGGATTTTAAAAAGAATTTCAAAGAATTAGTAATAGGCATGATAACACTGGGCAAAAGAAACAAAGATGATTACTAGGAAAACAAAAAGTATACAATAGAGGATATATAACCAGAGTGTACTATGTGGTATAGATGTGAACAATAATGACAATGTCATACTTATGCAAACAGTGATTACTGGTTGAACAAAAAGGGTATAAAATGTTCTTTTTAAATAAAAGATGCAACCACAAAGGTGAGCAAGCAATAAGAGACTATTAGGGATGACTAGGCAAAGAAAGCAAAAAATACACAGCTTGTACACATGAAAAATATACTCATTGAAATAAAAAACTCAGTAGACAGATTAAATAGAGCTAACTGACAGAAAGAGCTAAAGAGAGAATCAGTAAACTAAAAGATATATCTGAAGAAATTGCCCAGAATGAAATGCAGGAAGACAAGGAAATAGAAAATATCAACAAGACATTATGAGATATAGAAGATACAATGAGGCCCAAAACATGACTGACTGGATTCTGAGAAAGAAAATATGGAAAGGGTGGAAGAAAGACAACATTTGAAAAGCTAATGGCTGAGAATTTTCTAGAAGTTATGAAAAACATGAATGCAAAGGCATAAAGCAATTTCCAAAGTAGAATAAAAAAGAAATGCATGCCTAAACATGTTAGAATGAAACTGCATACCCCCTTGCGGATCCCCCTTCCAGAGAGAGAGACAGACAGACAGACAGACAGACAAAGGGAATTTCTTAAAAGTAGCCCAAGTAGAAGAAAACAAAAACACCTACCAAAAATAGCAATTAGACTGACAGCAGACTTCTAAATACTTATAACAAATTATTTTTAAGAATGAGGATAGAATAAAGACATTTGCATACAACAACAACTGGGAGAATTTAACACCAAGAGACCTGTACTAAAAGAACATCTAAACATTGTATTTATGATAAAAGAAAATGATCCCAGGATGATGGTCTGAGATACAAGAGTGTATGCATGTAAATCCAAACAAGTATGAAATAATACTAATGATGATATAGAATTTGTGAAGTTAGGAAAAAAAAGAAACAAACTAACATATTCAAGACAATAGCATGTGGTAAAGAGAGGAATGACCAGAGTTGAAGGTTCCTGCATTCTTCAAGAGGGAGGTTAAAATGCTATTTAACTTTAGACCTTATAAGTTACACATGGATGGTAAAAGTTCAAGGATAAACACAGAAAGAATTAAAAAAAAAGAATGTGTAAATTTCAAATAGTACAGAGGAAAAAACGGAATAAGAAAGCAAATGAACAAATCTCAAAACTAGAAAACAGGCCAGAAAAGGGAAAAACAAAGCACAGAAAAGGTAGTGGTAGGAAATAGAAATAAAGAAGTACAATGGTAGAAATATCACAGAAAATGGAAACAGACTAAACTTGCCCATTAAAAGAGATCATCAGATTAGATTTTTTAAGGGTCCAGCTGTATGACGTTCTCAAGAGATATAATTAAAGCATAAGGGTATGAAAATGTTGAACAATGAAAAGATGGAAAATTGTATACCACACAAATCCAAACAAGAAGAAAAGCCTGTGTTAAGGTAAGATAAGATAGACTTCAAAAAATGCATTAATGAGAATAGAGAAGGTCATTACGTATATACCAGGAATGTATGACAATTCTTCATTTGAATATTCCTAATAAAATATCCTCAAAGTATATAAAATTTTTAAAAAGAACTATGAGGAGAAACAGACAAATCCACCATCATAGCTGAAAATGAACACACCTCTTACAATTACTGGCATAGCACGACCAAAAAATCAGTGTAGATATAGAAAATCTGAACAATACAATTAACAAACTTGATAATAGACATGTGTAGAACTCCGTATTCAACAATTAAAGAACATACACCTTATAAAGCACATAAGAAACATTCAAAAATATTGATCATGTATTAAGCCATAAAACAAGTCTTAATAAATTTCAGAGTTGTTATCACATGGACCACATACTCAGACCATAATGCAATTAAGATAGATTTCAATAACAAAGAGATACATTGAAAGCTCCCCGCACATTTAGAAATTTATAAACACACTTCTATATCACTCACCAAAGAAGTGACCACAATGGAAATGTTGAAGTACTTGGAACCGAACAATAATGAAGTATGACACGTTTGGATGTGTAGAAAAGTTGTGTTTGGAAGGAAATGCACACATTATAAAACAAGAAAGACTGAAAATTAGTGAGCTCCATGTCCAACATAAGAAATCAGAAAAAGAACAACAGAATAAATCCAAAAAATGTGGAAGGAAGGAGATCAAAAAAAATAAGAGCGGAAATTAAAGAAATAGAAAACAAAGACACGATAGAGAGGAGCAACAGAGCCAAAAGTTGGTTCTTAGAAAAGACTAATAAAATAGACAAACCTCTGGTGAGATTGATCAAGAAAAAAAGTGAGAAGGCACAAATAACCAATATTAGCAATGAAAAAGGAGACATGGTTACAAATTATATGCAGCAGAGGATTTTTTAAAAAAGGGAATTTATGCCAATAAATTCGAGAATGTAGATAAAAGGGACCAATATCCTAGAAACCGGTAACTTACCAAAATTGACTCAAGAAGCAAAAAAGAAATCCCGAATAGCCCTCTAATTACTATAGGAATGGAAGAAGCGGTTAAAACTCTTCCTACCAAGAAACCATAAATAAATAAAATAAACAAACACATAAATAAAAGAACAAAAACTAGGAGGCAGAACTTTCCAGCTGATAACGTGGATCAGGGGTAGGTGAAAAAGTATTGATCCCCTCAGCCCTGGAGGTGTCCCCGTAGGCCTTAAGGCAGTGGAGAAGCCAGGCAGGCCGCTTCTCTCTACGGGCAGCCTCCTGTGGAGATCCTTACAGGGTGGTCCTTAGTGAAAGGGGGCCAGACAAATCCCTCTACAGTCCCCGTGGGTAGTGAGCACTAATGCAGAACATCCAGCACTCGGTTACTGCTTTGTGGGAAATGTGCTAAGCAGAGCCAAGGTGGAGCTCTATCACTTGGACAGCCTCTTCAGTAGCCAGCTTCTGTGGTGTTCTGGTCACGGAGGACAAGGGGGCCGTGCAGCCGCTGGAGGAGTCTGTGTTCCAGTTGCCAAGAAACGCCACACACAGCCGGAGTTGTGACTGGCTGGTGCAGAGCTGTGTGCAGCGAGGCCAAGCAGGGCTTCTGGAGGGCGTAGCTCCAGGGGGCAGCCCCAAAACTCGTCTTCACGAACACCAGATACTTCTATCCGTTTGCAGCTGATGAGCCCTTTTAATGGTGTCCAAGCTAGCTGCAGGGTGATGGTTCTAACAGGGATGCATGTTCTGCAAATAAGAGCTTCATCATTATTTCAAAATAATTGATATGAAAGAGTTCAGTCAGATTTGAAATCTAAGCACACTGTCAAGAAATTTTAACAACATATTTGTCAGTAAAACAAAAAAGGCTGCTATCATCTCAATTATTAAAACATTTCTGAACATGTTAAAAATTGGTTCTTTAGAACTTTATCACTTCCATTGTACAAAGAGAGATTCTTGGCGGTGGTGACCGTTAGGAATTTGAAGAACATCTCATTAAAAAGTCTCGATCAGGATTGTGTGTAGCCACTTCAAGCATAAAACTTGATATAAAATAAACATGTTATGGGAGCAGACTTCAAGTTTCTCATTCAAATTTTTGAAAAGATTTTATCTAGAAGTTGCATATTAATTCAATGTTAAAAAGGCAAAACACCAGGGCAAGATGGTTTTACAGGAGAATTCTACCAAAAAGATCGTTCCAAAGTCATATAGCAACTTCCCGAATATTGTAAAAAAGGGAACACCAACTCATTCTAGGATACCAGCAGAACTTGAGGCCAAAAGCAAATTATGATAGCATGAAAAGGAAAATTAAAGACCAATTTTACGAGGCGCCTGGGTGGCTCAGTGGGTTAAAGCCACTGCCTTCGGCTCGGGTCATGATCCCAGGGTCGTGGGATTGAGCTCCACATCGGGCTCTCTGCTCTGCGGACAGCCTGTTTCCTCCTCTCTCTCTCTGCCTCTCTGCCTACTTGTGATCTCTGTCTATCAAATAAATAAATTTTAAAAAAATCTTAAAAAAAAAGACCAATTTTACTCATGGACACAGATACAACAATCCTAAACAAATATTAACAAACTAAATCTAGTACCATATAAAAAGGAAAAGATCATGACCAAGTAGTGTTTATACCAGAAATGCAAAGGTAGTCTACCATGAGGAAAATCTGTACACAGCATTTACCACATTATCACATTGTTGAGAAAAAAACCCCATAATGATCCTAAGAAATAAAAAAGGTATTTGATATTAAAAAATTCAACACCTTTTGGTGATTTAAAAACTTCTTAGCATAGTGACAGGTTGGCACTTGCTTTAATCTGCTAACACCTGGAGGAATCTTCAGCAAATATCATTCTTTTTTTTTTCAAATATCATTCTTAATAGGAAAAAAAGTTAGTGGTTTTTCCTTTAAAATACCCAACAAGACAAGGATGCCCACTACTGTCTTTTCTCTTGAACACTGTACTGAAGGGCCTGTCCATCTCAGTAGCACAAGAAGAATAAATGAAAGGCATAAAGATTAGAAAGGAAAAAACCAAATTGTCATTATTTATAGCTGATATTGTTGTCAACATAGAAAACACAAAAGAATATACAGACAGCAATGATGTACTATACCTTGGCTAATTGAATTTAAATTTTAAAAAAAAGGAACGAAAAGTGGGGCACCTGGGTGGCTCAGTGGGCTAAGCCTCTGCCTTCGGCTCAGGTCATGATCTCAGGGTCCTGGGATCGAGCCTCACATCGGGCTCTCTGCTCAGCAGGGAGCCTGCTTCCTCCTCTCTCTGCCTGCCTCTCTGCCTACTTGTGATCTCTCTCTCTCTCTGTCAAATAAATAAATAAAATCTTTTTTAAAAAAAGAAAAGAAAGTATATACAGACAACTTAGAAGAAACAAGGGCTCCTTGAGAAATGGTCAATTCTAGGGATGGAGCAGGAAAATAACACGATGAGTAGGGAGCATCATGTAGTGCCAAAGCAGGTAAGGCAGTGCTAAAAAACAAAAGATGGAGGCATTTATTTGAAAAGGGACACAGGAGTGAACTTGAAAGAGCTCCCAGTGGCCAAAGCTGGAACAATCTGAGCAACAAGACAATTGACAAAGTATTGGATTTATAATTCAAATTATTAAATAAATATGCACTAATGCACACTGATACGAACAGGCAACTGAATAAATAAGTAAATGGGCAGGTAAATAAACAAGAAGAAAGATATAGTTCTTACAGAATTCCAAATACTACATGTAAATACGGCCCCTTCCAGAGGTGGAGTTTAATCCTTTCCCTCTCCTTGAAAGGGGGCTAGGTTCTTCAAAAGAACAGAAAATAAAAAGGGAAAAATAACAACTTTACAGTGGACACACTTGGCAGACACCACCTTAACCAGTGATTAAGGTCAACATCAGTGATGTCATGGGGATATCACATACCTCTGATATAATGTGATGAAAAGGGCACTTCAACTCTATGGCATTCTGTCCAAAAACAACCCCAGTCTAATTATGAGGAAAACTTCAGACAAATCCAAAGTGAGGGACACTGTACAGTACACCTCAAAACTGTTATGGAGCATGAAAAGCATGGGAAGACTAAGAAACTGTCATAGAGCAGAGGGCAATAGAGATGACAACTAAATGCAATGTGGTATTTTGAACTGGATCCTAGAACAGAAAAAAAGACGTTAGTGGAAAAACTGAAAAATCCATATAAAGTCTGAAGTTTGGTTAATAGGACTATACCAATATGGCTTTCTTAGTTTTGACAAATATATCATGGTGAGGAGTACACAGGAAGAATGCTCCATACTATCTCTTTACTTATTTTTCTGTAACTGTAAAATTGGTCTAAAATTAAAAGTTTGCTTAAAAAAATAAAAGTTTAGCAAGGTGAATGGCTGGAATAGTAACATAAAAATCAACTTCATTTCTCTACACCTGCAAATGAGAGGAAAACTGTTAAATGACAAGATCTACCTTATAATAGCAGCAAAACCATAAATACCAGGGAATAAGTCTAACACAAGATATGCAAGACCCTATGCAAGAAATTAGGAAACCGTACCAAGAGACATCCAAGAATTAATTTAAAATGAAAATGTGTGTCATGTTCGTAGTTAGGAAGACTCAGCATCACCAACATATCAATTCTCTTCAAACTCACCTATAGATGCATTGCAACTCCAATATTCCTGTAGGACATGACAAGATGATTCTGAAATGTGTTTGAAATAACAAAACACCAGAAACATACAATATTCCTGAAGAAGAATAAGATGGGAAGACGTTGCTGTACTAAATGTCAAGATTCTTCATGAAACCAAAGTAATTAGAGTAGTAAGGTAGTAAAGTAATTAAGGCCGTGTGATACTGGCTCAGGGACAGAAAGTTGGCCAATAGCAGAGATCCCAGCAATGAACCAATACAGATCTGGAACTTTGGTGTATGACTGGGGTGGCATTTCAGGTCATGAGGCTATCTGTGTGGAAAATAAAGAAACTGGCTCCCTCCCTCATACCTTTGTACCACACAAAAATCAATTCCATTTGGATTAAGGACATAAGTAGGAAAAACAGAACTTTTAAACTCATATTTGAAGAAAATAAAGAATGTCTTTATGATAAAAAAAAGTGTGTTGGTTATACAGAAAAGATTGAATTGTTCAACTCAACAAAAATTAGGAATTCCTGCTCATGCAAAGACACATTAAAGAAAAAAAAAGCCACAAACTGAGAAAAGATATTCAGCATGTATACTGAACATCAACATGCCATCAACATGGCAACTGATGAGTATCCAAATAATTAAATAACTCCTACAAATCAATAAAAATGAGAAAAACCCAATTTTAAAATTAGGCAAAAGATATTAACAGTCATTTCACCAAAGAAGAAACATGAATGGCCAATAAACATGGAAAAAAATGCTCAACCTTATTAGTGATAGGAAAAATGCTAATTAGGTCCACAACGAGATATCATTTTATACCCATTATAATAAAGTGGGACAATATCAAGTACTGATTAGGGTGTGTATCAATGGGCTCACTTACAAAGGTATATAAACTGGTAACCTTCAAATAGGAATACATTCTGGCATAATACTGTCAAGCTGAATGTTTACACATCCTATTAACTAGCAAGTCTATTTCTCGGTATACATCTTTAAAAGATGGGTATGTACGTGTACTAGGGGACACACACAAGAATATTCATAGTAGGGGCACCTGGGTGGCTCATCGGGTTAGAGCCTCTGCCTTTGGTTCGGGTCGTGATTCCGGGGTCCTGGGCCTGCTTCCCTTCGTCTGTCTCTGCCTGCCTCTCTGCCTACTTGTGATCTCTGTCTGTCAAGTAAATAAATAGAATCTTTTAAAAAAAACTTAAAAAAAGAATATTCATAGTAGCACTGTTCTTAAGAGCAAAAAGCTGGAAACAATCCAAATGTCTACCAAGAGATAAGTGGATGAATAATTTGTTTTATGGTCACCCAGTGAAATAAACAGCACTGAGAATGAACAAGCTGCAGTTACATATAAGAACCCAGGTGAGGGGCACCTGGGTGGCTCAGTGGGTTAAGCCTCTGCCTTTGGCTCAGGTCATGATCTCAGGGTCCTGGGATCGAGCCCCACATCGGGCTCTCTGCTCAGCAGGAAGCCTGCTTCCTCCTCTCTCTCTCTGCCTGACTCTCTGCCTACTTGTGATCTCTGTCTGTCAAATAAATAAATAAAATCTTTAAAAAAAAAAAAGAACCCAGGTGAATCTTTGAAACATAATAATGAGTGAAAAAAAAGTAAGTCACAGAAGGCCACATAGAGTATGATGCTGTTTTTTACAAAGCTCAAGACCAAGGCAAATGAATAATGTATTGATTAAACATTTCCACAAACATGAAAAAAATGTATCAAAAAAAGCAAGAGCAATGTTAAACATAAGACTCAAGAGAATGGTAATTTCTGGCAGTGGAGAATGTGGGGAATAGGACAGTAAAGGACATAGGCATAGATGCTATCATTAATGTTGCTCTTGGGTGGAGTTGTGACTTCTTCAGTTTTCATTGCATTAGTTCTTGATAACTCATGTATATAATTTTTTATTACATATCTAATATATTTTGTATGAACAAACAGAATAGAAGAGCAGGAGAAAGTGAGAAATGACAGTTCTTTTGGAGAGTTTTGCTGTTAGGGGAATAGAGAAAGTCATAGTTGCAAGGGGATGTGTGATGTATCGGGTTTTAAAAGTTTTTTTTTTAAAGATGGGAGTCATAAGAGATAAATGGAATGACAGAATAAGGACTTTGGTGAACTGGTTTTCTCTTTAAAACAATTAAAATATGGCCAAACCAACTAAAAACAACCATTTCAAAACTTGCAGGTAACCAAAGACACAGAATGAAGTGAAAAATCATCTAAGAGACTCTTAATCTCACAAAACAAACTGAGGGTTGCTGGGGGGAGGGGGGAGGGAGAGGGTGGTGGAGTTATGGACATTGGGGAGGGTATGTGCTATGGTGAGTGCTATGAAATGTGTAAACCTGGCGATTCACAGACCTGTACCCCTGGGGATAAAAATACATTATATGTTTATAAAAAAAATAAAAAATTAATTAAAAAAATAACACAACATAATACAATAGATTAAAATAAAGAAGATTTTAATTTAAAAAATCATCTAAGAGAAACTACTGAATCTTGGTAAGACAACGGGTTCTGTGACATTTTAACTTGTAGCTAATTCCCACCCTCTTTCCCTCTCTAGCTCAGCAGTGTAGTAGGCAAAAGCTGACTAAATTGTAGACAACAGAGAGGACTGACTCCTTTGGCCAGGAATTTAAAAGGAAATCCTAGAGAATGAGACAATCATAGGAAACTTTGAAAAGCCCTGATATATTCCCAGGTATTTAAAGGGCTTCAAGGCTATACATGTGCCCAAAAAAGAGGTGGAAAAGGAGAGGTCCCAAGTCACTCACCTCTGGCTGACTATAAGCAGAATGTGAAAGCTAAGGCTGTCTTGCAAACTGGCTAAAGTTTGAAGAAATGCCTTCTCACATAGATCCTCTTGGCAAAGGGTGGAAGACATAGGGACAAGGCATTTAAGGAAATCCAGCCAATCACTGGCTGACCACCAACATATACTTACACAGGTGTGATCTCTTAGGAATCCAGGCTTAAAAACAGAAACAAGAAGTTTAAAAAAAATAAGTTTGCAGAGAACTCGGGGGCCACATAGTGCAAGGAATACAGAATCCACAGAATTAGTTGAGAAAAGTAACTGAGAAAATAAAGAGCAATGAGAAAAATAACAACAACCACACACACAAATACCACACAAACACACACATATCCCAGAAAAACAAACCTTAAGGTAGAAGAGATTAATACCAGAGTTAGAATAGAGTATCTAAAATGCCCAGGTTTGGGGGCACCTAGCTGGCTCAGTCAGAAGAGCATGCAACTCTTGATCTTGGGGCCATGAGGCCAGGCCCCATGTTGGGTATAGAGATTACTTAAATAAATAAGAACATTAAAAATGCTGTTTTTCAAGATGGGATTGGGAGGAAGACAAACCAAAAGAGACTCTTAATGTCATAAAACAAACTGAGGGGGGTGGAGGGGGGAGGGGGGTTGGGAGAGGGTGGTGGGGTTACATTATATGTTTAAATAAAAAAATAAATTTAATAATAAAAAAATAAAAAAACAAAAAATGCTGTTTTTGACAAAAAATTATGAGATATGCAAAGAAATAACAAAGTATGTTACATGTACAAAAAACAAAAAGGAGCCAAAAGAACATGTCCCTGAGGGAGTCCATGTTTGGAACTTAACAAAGAATTTAAACTATTACTATAAATATTTTCAAAGAAATAAGAGAAAGTGTATCTTTAGAATTAAGGAAAAGTTTGAGAACAATGCCTCTCCAAATGGAAAATATCAGTGAAGACATAGAAATCATAAAAAGTATCAAATAGAAAATCTGGAGTTGAAAAGTATAATAACTGAAATGAAAAATTCACCTAGTGGAGCTCAATAAGAGATTTGAGCTGGCAGAAAGGAGAAAGGGTAATGTTGATGATAGTGCAATAGAAATTATACATTCTGAAGAACAGAAAGAAAAAAGAACCAAGAAAAAAAAAAAAACCCAGAGCTTCACAAATCTATAGGACAGCACCAAAAGTGCCAACATATGCATAACGGGAGTACCAAAAGGGCAAGTGGAAGAGAAGGGGCCAAAACACTGAAAACTTGATGAAAAATATTAACCTGTACACTTAAGAAGTAAATGCAAGCAGAGTAAGCTCAAAGAAATCCATACCTAGACACATGATAATGCAACCGATGAAAGCAAAGATGAGAAGAAAATCTTGACTGAAGCAAGAGAAAACTGACTTATCACATATATGGGACCCTCAATAAAATTAACAGCTGACTTCTCATCAGAAACCATGGAGGCTGGAAGATAATGTGATGCCATCTTCAAAATATTTACAGAAAAAGACTGTCAACTCCGAATTCTATATCTAGATAAACTGGTTCTTCAAACATGAAAGAGAAGTTAAGATAAACAAAAACTGAAAAAAATTTGTTGTTCGAAGACTTATCCTACAAGAAACACTACTTTCAGGCTTAAATTAAAGGACACTAAATGGTAACTTGAAATAGGTATTATGAAAGAAAGTATTTTTTTAAGATATTATTTATTTATTTGACAGAGATCACAAGTAGGCAGAGGGGGGCAGAGGAGAGGGCAGGGGAAGCAGACTCCCTGCTGAGCAGAGAGCCAGATGCGGGGCTCCATCCCAGGACCTGAGATCATGACCTGAGCTGCAGGCAGAGGCTTACCCCACTGAGCCACCCAGGTGCCCCCGAAAGAAAGTATTTTTATTTGTAACTCTTATTCTCCTGTTTTAAAAGACAACTGTATAAAGTAATAATAATAAAACTGTGTTGATGGACTTATAATGTAAGAAGTAATTCATATGATAATAATACTACAAAGAAGGAAAGAGGGAATAGAGGCATATTGGAACAAAGTTACTACTGAAATTAGAATTAAGTCAAAGTAGATTGTTTCCAGTTAAGATGTTAATTGTAATCCCCAGAGCAACCATTAAAAATCTAACTAAACATATATACAGTTAACAAGGAAATTAAAAAGTTAAAATAGAAAATATCTAGTTAACACAAAAGAAGAGAGGAACTGAAGAACAAAGGAACAGAAAAGACAAATGACATTTAAAAAAGCATATATTAATCCTTCACAAACTCTTCCAAAACTAGAGGAAGAAACACCTTCCAGCTCATTCTATGCAGCCAGTATTACTCTGATACCAAAACCAAAGACATCACAAGACAACTCTAGACCTATGTACTATATGAATAGACTTAATACCTTCCCCCTAAAATCAGGAACAAGACAAGAATGTCTGTTCTCATCACTTCTAGGCAACACTGTACTAGAAGATCAGTCAGGGCAATTAGTAAAAAAAAAGAAAGAAAAGGAATCCAGATTAGAAAGGAAGAGTAAAACTATATTTGCAGATGACATGATCTTGTATATAGAAAACTCTAAGGAATCCAATAAAAAACTATGTGAAATAATCAGTTCAACAGTGTGTCAGGATAGAAGATCAAGAAACAAAAATCAATTGTATTTCTATGCACTAGCAATGAACACTCTAGAAGTGAAATTAGGAAAATAATTCCATTTATAATAGTAACAAAAAGAATAAAATACCTAGGAATAAATTTAACAAAAGAAGTGTAAGATTTATATGTTGAAAACTACAAACTACTTCTGAAAAAAGATAAAGAAGTTCTAAATGGAAAGACATCTCATGTTCATGGATTGGGAATCTTAATATTATTGAAAACAATACTTCTTAAATGGATATATTGATTCAATATAATCCTTATAAAAATCCCAACTGTTTTTCTGCAGAAATTGACAAGCTGATCCTAAAATTCATATGGAAATGACTTAGGGATTTAGAATAGTCCGAACAGTTTTGCAAAAGAAGAACAAAGTTGGAGGACTCCCAAATCCTGATGTCAAAACTTACAACATAGCGATAGTAATCAAGACAGTGTGGTCTGGCATAGTGACAGACCTACAGATCAATGAGGTAGAATTGAGAATCCAGAAAATTAACTTCTACATTTAGAATTTATGGTCATTTGACCTTTGACAAGGGTTGCCAAGACAATTCAAAGGGGTAAAAATACTCTTTTCAACAAAAGGTACTGGGACAACTAGCCATCCACATGCAGAAGAATGAAATTTGGACCTTTGCCTCACACCATACACAAAAATGAACTCAAAATGGATCATCAACCTAAATGTAATAGCTAAAACCATACAATTCCTAGAAGAAAAAGCAGGAAGAAACCTTTGAGACTTTGGGTTGGGGAATGTTTTCTTGGATCTGACACAAAATGCTCAAGTGAGAAAAAATTGATTAATTGGACTTTCTCCAAATTAAAAACTTTGGTGCATCAAAGGACACCATCAAGAAAGTAAAAAGACAACCCACAGAATGGGAGAAAATATATGCAACTCACATATCTGACAAGAGACTTCTGTCCCAAACATAAAAAGAACATTTACAGCTTAGCAGTAAGACAATCTAATTTTAAAATGACTATGGATTTGAAGAGACATTTCTCCAAAGAAGAAGCACAAACAGGCAATGAACACATTAAAAGCTGCTCAACATTATTAGTGATTAGGGAAATGTAAATCAAAACCACAATGAGGTACGCCTTCATACTCACTAGCATGGCTATAATAAAAAAGACAGGCAGTAAAAAGTGTCGGTGAGGATATGGAGAAATTGAAACCCTCATACATTGTTGTTGGGAATTTAAAATGGTACAGCCACTTCTGTGAACAGTTCCTCAAAAAGTTAAACATATATTTGCCATATGACCAAGCAATTCCACTTCCCAGGTATCTACCAAAGGGAAAAGAAAACACACATCTGAGCAAAAACTTGTGCACAAATGTTCAGAGCAGTATTATTCATAATACCAAACATGAAAACAACTGAAATGTCCATCAACTGACAAATGGATAGGATACACGAAATGTGGCATATCCATATAATGGAATATTATTTGACAGTAAAAAGGAATGCTACATTAAAAACATGGATGAACCTCAAAACCATTATGCTTAATGAAAGAAGTCAGTCATAAAAAACAATATATTATATGATCTCATTTACATAAAATGTGTAGACTAGAGAAATCAATAAATAGAGACAGAAAGCTGATTAGTGGTTACCTATGACTGAGAGGAGGGGAGGTCTGGGGAGGGACTGCTAATGAGTATGGAGCTTCTTTTGGGGGGGGCGATAAAAATGTTCTAAAGTTGATTGCAGTGATGGTTGCCAACTGTGTGAATATACAAAAAACACTGAAATTTTATTATATTAAATATACCTCAATAAAGCCGTAACAAAAAGATGAGAACAATAGCAGAATCTCTGTGTGCTCATGGAAATGATCTTGTAGAGAGGGGGAAATTGCTGAAGCATTGTCTTCAAGGAGGTAAAAGAGGATGGGTTCTAGTGCCAGTAGAGGGACTGGATTTTGATGACAGCAGGGCTAGTTTCTTCACAATAATAGAGAAGAAGGCAGAATATGTGAATACAGATGCTGTTTGGTGGTTAGGTGTGGTGATGGGAATCCGTACAGGTTTTCTTCTGACGGTTTTGATCCTTCAGTTAAGCAGGAAGCTTGAGCATAAGATGGAAGAAGTGGTATCAGGAGATTTGAGGAGAGAAAAGACACAACACAGTCAGCTAGGAAGACAGGGGAGCGAACGGTCTAGCCAAGGCAGAGAGTTGGATTTAAGCAGGGCTGGGGTTTTGTCCTATAAACATGCTGAAGTACACAGGGCCAAGGAAGCGAGGATGTATGCAAAGGGATGATTATCATGATGGACCATGGAATCTAAGCTGATTAAAGGAAGGACATGGGAACATGGAGGAAGTAAAGGGTAGTGAAAATGTTCAGTCTTGGTGGTGTTGAGGGATTGTTGGGAGTTGGGGAGCTAGAGGGAGTAGACTAGAAGGATAAGAAGCACTGGTTGGGCAGCAGGATGCCCGAAACAGAGTATGGAAGTGGTGCAGGCATACATGCTGACAAGAAGGGTAAGCCTGTTGGAGAGCATGGCTGAAGTGGGGCTGAAAGGCAAGAGCATTACAGGAAAGCAGATCACAGAACTAAGTGACAAGAACACTGGAAGGATTATCTATGAGGATATTAAAATCACCAAGAAGTGAGACTGGGGTAGTGTTAAACAGTGACAGTGAGCTAGTAGCTAAATTCTAGGAATGAAGTATGATGGGGACAGGTATGTGTGTATGTCTGTACCTGACTATAACACAGATGGGTGGGTAATGGTCTAGTCTGATGGTGTGAAGTTTAAGCAAGGTGGTTGTGGGGCCCCTGGGTGGCTCAGGCGGCTGAGTGTCTGACTCTTGATTTTGGCTTAGGTCATGAGCTCAGGGTTGTGAGATCAAGCCCTGTGTTGGGCTCCATACTGGGCATGGAACCAGCTTAGAGTTCTCTCTCTCCCTCTCTCTGCCCCTTCCCAACACCCTCTCTAAACAAACAAACAAAACAAAACCCACGCTGGTTGATATGTACATAATCTTAAAGTATCTCCCCACAAATTACTTACTAGTTACAAAGGAAAAAAGAGGAACTATACTGGAGAAACCTGGCTGACACCACCTTAAACAAATAGTCAAAGTGAACAAAACCAGTATTGGGACAAACTGACATCATGTGCCTTCTGATATAAAGCACTGAAGACATATCTCTTCTACAGTCTTCTTGCCAAAATTACATAACTTAACTATGATCACAAGGAAACATCAGACAAGCCCAAATTCTATAAAACAGCGGGCCAGGACTCTTCAAAAGTATCAAAATCATGAAAGACAAAGAAAGACTAAAGAACTGTCCTAGACTGGAAGAGTCTAAGGAGATATGACAACTGAAGGCAATATGGGATCCTGAATTAAATACCAGAAGAGAAAATTTATAGTAGTGAAAAAGATGATGAAATCTGAATAAGTTCTATATTTTCATTAATAGTATTTTACCAATGTTAACTCCCTAATTTTGATAATTGAACAATAGTTACATAATTTATTAATACTTAAGGAATCTGAGTGAAGGATATATGAGAATTCTTCATACTATTTTTATAGGTTTTTAAACCTGAAGTTATTTAAAAATTAAAAAAATTTTAATTCTAAAAAAAGGTGGTTTGAGGAGGAGAGAAAGTGCCTCGGTAGGCCAATTAGAGTAAAGACACCTACCTTCACCTCTTGGCCTGCTGGTAAGAGGGGTGTGAGGGGGCTCCTGGGGAGCAGCGTGCTCAGGAGAAAGCCAATTTCTATTCAAGCAGTGGTTCTTAACAGGGGGGTAGACAGTCAAGGGATGTTTTGGGGCATTTTTAATTTTCGTAATAACTGGAGATCACTAGTGACATTTAGTGGCCATGGACCAGAGGTGCTCAGCATCCTACAGTGCACAAGACAGCTCCACACAGCAAATAATTGTACTGCATACTATACAACTTTAGAACATCCCTCCAAACAACAATGTAAGTGAAAAACCTGTTCATTTCATTCATTTATTCATTTCAACAAACATTTATTGAGAGAGCCTATTCTATGCTAAGCACTGTTTTAGGTAATAGGCATACACCAAGGCAAAAAAAGAAAAATCTCTGCCCTTCTGGAGCTTATAATCCAGCAGAAGAGTCAAACAATAAATAACAAACACAATAAAGGTGTCGATTATATATTATAGAAGAGGGTGAGGAGCACTATGGAAAAAATAGATTGGGGTCTATGTTAGGGGAGAGCTGCAACTTTAAACAGGATGGTCAGGGTAAGCCTCCCTGGGAAAGTGACATCTGGGTAGAGGCCTGAAGGAAGCGAGGGCATGAGCCTAGTATATATTTGGAGGAAAAGCCTTCCAGGTCTAGGGGATGGCCTAGTACAAACCCCTGAGGTGGATGTGTACCTAATATGTTCAAGTAGCATAAAGGAGGCCAGTGTGGGTGGAATAGAGGGAACAAGTGGGGAGAATGGTAGGAGAGAAGATCAGAGAGGTTATGGGGGCCAGATCATGGGTTTTAGTATATACTGACTATTCTAGAAATTCAAATGAACCATATAAATTGAGGGAGGACTGCCCTTGGTTTTGTTTAAAACTTTATGAAGAATTATTCATGACTCAGAAAATCACATCACCCTACCCATGGTTTCTGAGTCAGCAATCAACACAGATGTAAGTGTCATATTCCCAGACACAAGGATCATTACACGCAAGACCATTCATTATGTCTTCTATCGAAATTATATCCCAGCCTTTACATATTGAAATACATATTGTTTTGTTAGAAATTACTCTTTGTTTAATTCTTCCTTGTATTACAATTAGGACATTACATTGGCTGAGAGGAATTATGTGTGAAAACAGATTCTGTTATCTATGCACCTCATTTCAGGATAGTGAAAGGGACATTTCAAAATAGATATTATAAAAATGGAGTGTTGGGTCCGATAGGTATAAGAACCACCAAGGCATGGCAAAAAAATGAAGGAACTATTCAGAAGCCAAGGTGAGAATGGAGATTCTGCTGCTGATTGACAGTGAGTTCCAGAAGGTCAGCTTAAAGGATTTCAGGATGGGAACAGAAAAGAGGGCTGTGTGGTGATGTAACTCGGAGAATCCTGGTCTTCTTGTGGTGGCCAACATGATAAAGGATAAAGGGTCTGGTTCACTCTTTCATCTGAGTTGCCCCCCACTCTGGAGGTCTCTGCGTGTTTAACACAGTAGGGTGGGGAACAAGGAGGGCTCTCTCCTCAGTGAGGCCAGAAGCAGGCCAAGGCCAGGAGCCATTTTTTTTTAACCCATAGAACAGTCCAGAGCCCCAGGCTAAGCTCATAGATGCTCTCAGGCCAGACTCATTGCTATAAACAATGCACCTCTAACCTGCTTAGAGATGGGAAAGAGACAGATAGAAAGGTGAAAAACAGTAACATTAAAAGAACCATTGAGAAAGAAGAATCAATGGGGGTGGGGTCTGAGAGAGGCAGGGAAAAAACAAAGCCAAAGACCAAGAGAGATCATATATTTTTTTTCAGTCATGACAGTCATCATTTATTGAAAATTTTCTAGAGGCCTGGCACCGGGCAAAGTGATGCACATGTATTGTCTCAGATGGAGATTATTAGACTCCCATTTGACAGATGAAGAAACTGAGGTCTATATGGGTGATGTAGATGGCTCAAGGTCTCATAGCTAGTTTGGTAGCCTCAGGGTCCATCCTTCTGGTCTGGGACGTCTAGTATGTCTCAGAGAAGGAGACAGGCAGAAATACAGAGACACACAGAAAGATGGAAAAAGAGAGGGAGAAGAGCAGCAGAGAGATGGAGATTTACAGGCACGCAGACAAGCACGTGAGCTGCAGACCTGCACGGAACCGTTTCCCAAGAGACAGGGATGGGCTTGGGTGATGGGCTCCGCAGGGTACTCACCTGGTTGTTGTCTGGGGCTGCAGGGGCACTCGCCCTCCCTTTGCTACCCGCACGATCCTCCGCAACCCGCTGACCTAGGGTTAAGAGGCCGCCCAGGTAAAAGCTCGCCCAGGCCCCACCCCTCATGCGCTCCAGCCCTGCCTCTTTCCCTCACACCCCACACCCCGGTCTTTACAGCGTCTCACCAGACACCTCCTGCCCTCCGCGCCGCCGCTGCAGAGCGCTAGCAGATTTGAGGGGCCGGCGGCTGGATCTAGTGAACGCACTGGACGCGTCCCTCCAGCCGGCTTGAGAGCTAGCGGGTTAGCAGGCCTCCACAGCTACTGACCGCTCTCCGGCTCCCATTGGAGGAGTGCCCTCCTGCCTTCCCTGGGATTGGCTGGAGATGGAAACACTTTAGTTTTACCTCCCAGGCCTGGATCCTGGCCGAAGAAAACTCCGCCCCCTGGGGGGTCTTTGATTGGCTTATGAGCCAAGCCCACCCTTTCATAGGATTGGCCAGGAGAGGAGGACTTGTCGTTCCCTTTTGCCAGTTTGACAGGACTTCGGGAATTAGTTGGGAACACGCAGGCGCGAAGCCCAAGGTAGGCTGGGTGCCAGTCACTGCACAATCGTAGATCCCCGGCTTCTTGACGTCTTACTCTCCGTAAGCCACTTTGCGTAAGCCAACGCTCTCAAAGACACGACTCTACCCCCCACCTGCAGGGATTTCTGAGCCAGGTTTCTTTTGCTCCAAAAAAGTGTGGTTCCTAATTTCATCCATGGAGTATGTGGTTATTGGGATCTGGCCAGTCACCCACCAGCCCCTGCCGCTAAGACATTGGTCAAGTGACAGCCTCGCTAGGAGCCTCAGTTTAACCATCTTTGAAATGGGAAGATAATTTTAAAATCTTTCCTAATAGTGCTGTTGTGAGAATTAAGAGTACACAAATTAATTGCCTGGAGCATATATAGTTAAGTTTTGCCCTTTTGATTCTTACCTTTCCCATTGTTTCAAACTGAGGAAACTGTGGCCCAGAGAGGCAAAGTGGCTTGAGGTTACACAACAATAAAACCCTGAATAAAACCCAAGTTCCGTGCTCCAAAGGAAAGCTATTTAAGAAGGAGAGACAGGAAGGACATTTCTATAATCAGGGGTTCTTAATTTGGGTCGATGGACATCCAGTCCAGTCCACGGACAGGGTTTGGAGGGGCCAATGAATTTGGATGGGAGAAAATATACATCTTTATGCACTAATTGAAATTTAATATTTTTTCAGTAAAGAATGTAACATAGTAGTAGTACCTGTGATTCTGTCACCAATAAAAATCACAAAGAATTTCATATCATATTATAGATGTTATGAATCGGTTGAAATATCATGTAATCTCATCCTTATTTTAATATCACCATAGTCATTAGACCCTCCACTCTATCTTATGATTTAAGGGATTAGTGAGGAGAAAATATATTACCATAAGCACATATCTGCTTTTTCCATATTTTAATAACTATATTTCAATATAGTCAGTTTCTTTTGTAACTCTAGGTATTTCATTTTATATATTTAAAAGATTATTTTCTGAGAAAGGTCCATAAAGCTTCACCAGATCACCAAACAGGTCTATGGCACAAATTGATTGTCTTAAACTCTGGGAAGGAAGACAGACCTAGTTTATCATCTTTCTTTATTGTATCCCTATCACCCAGTTTAGTATCAGACACACAGTAGGTATTCAATAAATGTTTACTGAATGAATAGGATTTCTTCCCAACCATCCTCCATACCCTCAACCAAGGGAGCCAGTGCTGGCATTCTTGGTCACCTGAGAAGGAGGGATATTCCTGAATCTGGTTTTGTCCCTGAAAATCTGCTTTTGTTCACAGAACTGTGCGGAACTTTGAAAGTCTGATCCCAGGAGAACCTGGCCCCTGAGAACCTCACCCCAGGTGCAGGGCCCTCTGCAGCAGAGGAGTGGGGTAAGCTGTGAAGGAAACAAAGACAAGTAGCTTCAGCATGGTAACAGACCCTGGGGCACATTGGGTCCATGACTCCTTATCCTCCACCTGGTTCTCTTTCTGGTTTCTGTTTAGAGTCCCAGCAAAGGGGGCCTGTCTTCTCTGGTCTTCAGCAAAGACTATATTTTGGACTTGGATGTGACCTTAAAGACCTTGGAGAACAGCCCTCCCTTTTGGAGTCCCAGACTGGGCCACGCCACACACTAAGGAATGAGGACACAGGGAAAAGATGTCACTATAGGCAAAGAACATCTTCTTCTCCCATGCCTTAGCCCAAAACATGAGCACCCTAGCCAAATATATTAGAATCCCAAAGTTGGCTCCTAACAGTGTTCCTGAAGCCAGATGCCTTCTCTGACAAGGTGAGTGAAAAAGAGCCTCTAATGCTAGAATGAGGGGCTGGGGATTTGATTAGGGGAGGAGAAAAGAATCAGGGAAGACATGATGAGGGCCAGGCTTCAGGGGTCTGCTTCAAGGCTAGTCTCCATCTTGGGATTCTAGGCAGGTTGCTTCTCCAGCGCTGATCCTCCAGTAAGATTAACCTAAGTTTGCAGATGGGAAAACTCAGGCCCTCTAGCGAGGGTGGTAGAATCACATTGTGAAGCAGAGCACACTGAGGAAAAGGATACCCAAGCCATCTGACTCTCAGACTGGTTAGCATCCTTTTGCTAGGCTGACCTCTTCTCCTGGCCCACTCTAGGCCCTTTGCCCTGCTGTTTTCCCCTCTACTTCACCCCCTGGTCATTGGGACTAGCTCCTGATTATGAATGTAGGTAACTCTTCCCTCCGCACAAGATGCCTTTGACTCAGGATTCCGCATTCTCAGCTCTGGCCAAGAGGCAAGATGTTCCCCTTGCCAGGCTAGTGTCTCTTCTGCCACCTCTTCTGCAGTTCCAGATCAGAACCAGAGGAATCAAAGCCTTCATGCTCTCCCCAAAACATCTGTCAGAATCATGGAGTATGTCCAAGATCTGGTATTCCAACTATTTCACAGAAGTGGCCCAGGGAGGGAATGGGGCCTTGCCAAAGGTCCCACAACCGGCAGTCATTCCTGACTCCTCTCAGAACCCTCTTTTCCCATATGTAAAGGCCATTGGTTCTAGCATCTAAAAAGCTCTCATAGAACAGACAGGTTTCTCATGCAGGAGAATTCCAATTAATTTATGTAGATACTTCCCCCTCAAGGAGATGGAGCTTAACTCCCCACTCCCTAAGCATGGGCTACACTTCATGGCTTCCTTCCAAAGAGTGTGGTATGGAAAGGGGTCTGGGGGCAAGGAGGGGAGTAACTTTACAGTGGAAAAGCCTGACATACACTGCTACTTCAACCAGGTGATCAGAGTTAACATCGACAGTGATAAGACATATTGATAGTATGTATCCTTTATATGATGAGAATAGCATTTTCCTTCTGTGGTCTTCCTTCTCCAAACCTATAACCCTAAGCTAATCATGAGAAAAAACATCAGAGAAATCCCAGTTGAGGGACATTTTACAAAATACCTGACCGGTATTTCTCAAACGTTGATGACTCCAGGTCATCAAAAACCAGGAGAGTTTGAGAAATAGTCACAGCCAAGAGGAACCTATGAAGACATAACAACTAAATATAATATGAGGGGTGCCTGGGTGGCTCAGTGGGTTAAGCTCTTGCCTTCGGCTCAGGTCATGATCTTAGGGTCCTGAGATGGAGCCCCGCATCGGGCTCTCTGCTCAGCAGGGAACCTGCTTCCCCCTCTCTCTCTGCCTGCCTCTCTGCCTATTTGTGATCTCTCTCTCTCTGTGTCAAATAAATAAATAAAATCTTAAAAAAAAGAATTGCCCGATAATTTGACACTTCTTGCCTAAATGTAATATGATATTCTGGATGGACTCCTGTAACAGAAAAGTTACATTAAAAACTAAGGAAATCTGAATAAAATATGGACTTCAGTTAATAATGATATTTGTTTATTAATTGTGACAAATGTACCATGCTAATACAAGGTCAATGGGGGAAACTGGCTATAGGGTATATGGGTACTCTCTGTAATATCTTCACAATAATTCTATAAATCTTAAACTTTTAAAATAAAAAATACATCTTAAAAACCTCCCATATCCGCCCATTATACCACTCTCACCTGAGGAATATCATCAACTTCCTCACTGCTCTCCCTCCCTCCAATCCATTCTCCTGGCATCCAGCAGAGGGCATTCTCTGAAACTGCAATCTGACCGTTTCTGAAGCCTTTCATTAAAACATGGGCGTTGGATGGAAAATTCGGGAGGTATACTGCAGAAGACCAACCTGGATATTTATATAAGCTATCATTATGAGCCACAAATGATCTAGAGGTATTTCTGGTGTCCGCCAAAATAAAGTTACTCTATCCAAAATCTAAAACAACTCGGCCTTCCAGAGGTCTGCCTTTCAGACACCCAAATCCTGATCCCTTCCCCACCCCATCACACAGCTATATCGTAATTTCCCTTTGCTTTCCCCTTCTCGCTATGCACTCTTTGGCTCGAGCTATCTTTTTTTCCTTCTCGTTCCAGGTCCAGTTCCAGGAATCCCGCACCCTCTCTCTAAAACGGGAGAGCATTCCTGAATGATTAGGATGTAATGTCTTGACAGATTACTATTTTTTAAAAACTCCATGCAAATGAGAAAAATGAATTCCCATGGTTCCCCATGCCCAGCTCACACCAGGCCTGAGGAAAGGTTTGACGCACAATAAATAAAAAGATGAATCACTGAACAAATGCATATTCTAGGGCGCAGGGCGTTTCTGTGCGCCTGCGCAGGAGGGAAAGGCGTGGGAAGCTGTTTGCTACCTGCCGGGGTCCACTGCAGCCGCTGGTAGGGGGGTGGGGCTTTCTCAGTCTCGCCCTGCCATTGGCCAGGATGGTCCGCATTGGTCTGACGCAACACCTCCGCGGCCTGCAGAGCTCTAACGCAGAAAACCAATACCCTCCCCACCCCCACCCCGCCGCACATACCACTGTCTTGCAGACCAGTGCGTAGAGGAGACAGCGATTTGAGGGTCTGTGGAAGAGACTGGCTCCTGGAGATGGCTCGCCCAGCGGGACAAAAGACTACAAGAAGCACTCTGAATTTGCTCAGAATTTTATTAGGATTACCAAGTTTCACAAGGAACAAGGAGGGGCTTCTGGGGGAGGGGGACAGGAACACTGCAATGACAAGCGCCCTTGCATAGACACCAAGGCGGGCTAGCGGGGCACAGCGTGGGGCAGGGTGAGGGATGGAGAGAAAGAGAGGCTTGGGAGAACAGGGTGGCAGCAGAGCCCCCCAAGGCCACAGCGGCCCTCCCCGCTCCGGGATCAAGGGTGTCCACTCTACACAGGACGAGGAGGAGGATAGAGGGGCCCTGACCAAGGCATCACAATAAATACGTTTAGCAGCACACAGAAGCCTGCAGGGGAGGAGGGCCAAAAGGAAGGGGGAATCCCCCTTTCCCTTCCCCCCAAAATAAGAACTCTGCAATTACTAAACCATAAAAATAAACTTTAAACCCGTGTACGAATTCGGTCACCCCCCAGAAGTGCAATGTGGGGCCGCGCGGCCCTAGCTGAGGGGGAGGGCAAATGGGGCAGGGGGAGAGGGATACAGAGAGGCAGCCCTTGCAAGGGTGAAATGTTTATCCAGTTTTGCCCCTCTTCCCCGGGTTGGCCCAAGCATTTTGGACCTGAAGCACCTCCTCCATGTCAGAATCTTCAGAGTCCTCCCCTCCTTCTGAGTCTTCGATCCCTTCCTCCTCATCGATCTCTTCCTCCTCATCGATCCCTTCCTCCTCATCGCTTCCCTCCTCGTTATCGCTCTCCTCGCCTTCTTGTTCACTGTCTGCAAAGAGGGAGAGAGGCAAGGAGGAGAAAATGGAGGGTGATTAGATCAACAGGTAGATGTCATTCTTTTTTTGTTGTTTGTTTAAACAATAGAAATTTATCTTCTCACTGTTCTGGAAGCTGGAGGACAGCACTGTTTTAACAGGGAAGAGAGCCCAGAGCCAGGGTTTGGGGGGCCTGGAACACTTGCCAAGCACCTCTGCTTGGAACAAGCATGTGTGTGTGACAAGCCAGTGTGTGTGAGTGTGTTAGTGTGTGTGTATGTGTCTACTCAAGCAAGCCTGGAGTGAGGGAGGAGTGGAAGGGAAGCAGGAAAGCAGGGTGGGCTTCCTGCCTCTGGCCTATGAAAATTGATACTCTGAAAGTTGCTTTTTCTCCCGTGTAATGTGTCAATGTGTGTGTCTTCCTGAGTTCTGATCTCAGCTGAATAAACCTTCTGTTCATTCCAAGGCAGCTCCCCCGCTCTTTCTCCACAGTCTGATCTAAACAGGCCCCAGTCTGTCTTCTTTAGCCCAATACCCCCCCTCCCAGGGCTGGGCAGATAGCTCTTCCTCCCCTTCTCTGAAAGAAGATACCATCCCGGGGCACCTCCTTCAGTTTCTGTAACTGAATATATGTCTACACTGAATCTACTCACTCATTCAATGCCTCCTTCTTTGCCCCTGCACTCAATGGAAATTTGCCAGAGACCCCATGGCCAAAACCCCTAGGAGTGGTTGGTCTTCTACCTCCAGCTCCTTCTGCCTTCCCCAGGGACCCACCTCTCCAAGGTCTGGCTGCCCACAGCCAGGCTCAGACATCTCCCTTGCCCATCCTCTACCATCCCCTTCCTAGCTAAGGTTTGACTCTACTGCCTTGCCCCTTGCTCATTCCCTCCTCCTACCCCACTGTGGTCTGTCTCTGCCCCCATTAATATACTGAAACTACTTTTGCCAAGGTCACAGTGCTAAATCCAATGGACACATACCAGTCCTCATTTTACCTGACCTTTCAGCAGCACTAGATACTGAGGACTATCCCCTCCTTCTGAGAACATTCTATGACCCAGTTCTCTTCCCAATTCTACCTTCTCAGAGCCTCAGTTTCCTCATCTATGATTGTACCTACCTCTTAAGAGTTGCGTGAGGATTAAATGAATCAGCCAGTAACAGTAAATCACTCAGAATAGTGCCTGGTGCACAGTAAATACTTCATTAATGCTAGCTAACTGGTCCCAGAATCCAGGGGCTAGGATTCTGCTCTGGCTTATTACCTCTTTTGTTTACATCCTCTGACTTCCCAGACATAAAACCAATCACCTGCCTGGGCTACCTGTATCTTAGGTCCAATAGGCCTTCCCAACTCCATGTTCCTCCCTGCATCTCATCAATCCTGCCACCATGCCATTCCCTATCCTAAGAATTGGCACCTCTGTTTGCCAGTCATCCAGGCCAGACCAAACCTGGGAGTGATCTTAAGGACTGCCTTCTCCCTCAAACCCTGATAGGCAAACCTTTCTCCGCATTTCCTAAAGTGCATGCTTTGGTGAACCCTAAATAATAGCTTCTGTGGTCAAGAAGTTTGGGGAAATTCCAATTTCAAGTTCCACAATGTTTAAAAGGGTTTCTTACAGCAGGGCTTTTCAGAGCCTTTAAGGTGCTAATGTACATGTGACTCTACCTGAGAATATTAATGTATGCAGTATGTCCCCAACATATCTGACTACTGGACATTTTTGTGAGAAGCAGCTTTCAGAGCTAGTGAAGGATCCTCAAAAGACAAACAAACCTGAGAGTTCCCTGAAGTCCTGGGCTGGGTACAGAGTATGCTGAATTATAAGGTGTTTGTCATTTCCCTGCTTTCTGTGTGTGAACTTGTCCTTCTCAGTTTTCTACCCACCTTCTCCTATCTCTTCATTCTTCCTGTGTCTTTTGCTCTGTTAAACCTATCTACCCACCACCTAGAACTGGAATTTGTTTCTTTGGTTCCGCTACGATTGTAAGTTAGAGGTTCCCTGGTCTTGCTTTGTTTAAAAAGTTGCACAAAATGCTTCTTTTCCCCACAAGAGCAGACTGTATTCATGCCTTGATCCGGGCCAGCTTTTCTGAGAAGAGAAAAGGAGGGAAGACAAGAGGGGTTCTAGGCTCACCTTCCTCACTGCCTTCTTCTTCCTCCTCCACTGAGGATTCTTCTTCAGAGATGTTCTCTACCTCGTCCTCATAGTCATCCTGATTGTTGCTGTTATCCTGATACTTGTCAGGGTCATCTGTGTCATTCTTGTAATCTTCGATGTCTCTGTCATCATCATCGCTGCCTTCATTGTCACCTTCATTGCCATCATCATCACTGCCTTCATTGTCACCTTCGTTGCCGTCATTATCTTCATCATCACTGCCCTCATTGTCTCCTTCGTTGTCACTGTCGCTGCTATCCTGGTTGTCGCCATTGCTGCCATGGTTGCCACCTCTGGGGTTCTCATCACCACCATCCGGGTTCTCATCACCATCAGGGTTCTCATTGTTGTCATCAGTTTTCTCTTCATTGTCATCAGGGTTCTCTTCATTGTCATCAGTGTTGTCTTCAGGGTTCTCACTATTGTCATCAGGGTTCTCATTGTTGTCAGGATTCTCATTGTTATCATCGGCACTCTCATTGTTGTCAGTGGTCTCGTCATCAGAGCTCTCATTATTATCAGTGGTCTCACTGTCATCAGGGCTCTCATTGTCGGTGGTCTCACTGTCAGGGCTCTCATTGTGGTCAGGGCTCTCGCTGTCACAGAGGCACTCGCTAATGTCAGTTATCTCATTGTCAGTGGTCTCAAAGCAGTCGGTGGTCTCCATGAAGTCAGAGATCTTGATGTCATGAATGGTCTCATTGTCAGTGATACCATCGCTGTCTGAGGTCTCGCTGATAATATCTTCCATTAGATGATAGTCATCAGAGTCTTCCAGGATCACAACTTCACACTTGTTCCTGTTTCTACTGTGGAGAAGCCTAGGGTTGAGTATAGGGTTGGTAGGAGATAAGGCAGACACTGAAAGGTAGTAACTGGGGAGGCATTAAGCTACAAGGGATCCCAGATATGAGGTTAGGGTGGGGAAAGTCCCATTTCTGCTCCTGACTGCATGACCTCAGGCCAATCACACCCCATTTATGGGCATCACTCCCCACTTGTATTGGACTGGATTCTCTCTAAGGTCCCTTTGGCTCTACAAATCCTGTATGACACTAGCCTAATCTTCATCCCATTCCTAACAAACCACCTCTCAGCCACGAAACCCCCATCACCTTTCTTCCTTTTCTTGCTTCTTTTTGTTTGCTCTGTAACCCCCTTCTCCCATCATGTAGTAGCGCAGAGGGTTAACCCACAGGTCATTTTTGATAATCTGTTGAAAAAGAGGGTCGGGGTGGGGCAAGGGGAACAGTTATGAGTACAAGCCCCAGAGCCTACTCCCAATTTACCAAGCATCCAGAGGCAAGCCTATCAAGGCTTTATCTGGCAATGCTAGGAGGAGCCCCACCTCAGCGATCCTATCAGCCTCTGGGAGGCTGTGGTTTGAGAACCAGCTGAAGAAGCTGTGGTTGGTGTCCTGGTTCTTGTGCCTGCGGGCCTGGGGTTCCTGGCCCCGGTGCCAGCGGATTGGAGTGGAGTGCGACACCAGCCGGCCTGGAGGGAAAGGAGGCTATGGAGAGGGCAGCAGACAAGGACAGATGGGGGTAGGGGTGTGGATTTTCCCTAAGACTGCCTTTTACCAGAGCGGTTGCGCTGGAACTCCTTGACAATCACCATGTTTGTGAAGTAGGGGTTTGTCTGGAAATACAGCTTCATCTTGTAGCCCATGGAGATGTGTCTGAGATCCTGTACCTGCTCAGGGTAGAGGTAATGTTGGAATCCCCACCATACCAAGGCCCCGCCCACCCCACCCCCCCTCACCTCCAAGGGCCAGATTCCTTGCCCGATCCTGGTAAAAAAATAAATCTTTGGCCTGACCTGCAGATTGGTCAAGTAGCGGAAGATGTCTTCATCACGTCGGTTGATCAAGATTGAAATTTTGGGGTGGTTGAGGAACTGATGGAGGGAGCAGTTTAGGTCAAGGAGTGACTGTTCAATGAGAGAAGGAGGGAGGGAAGGCCAGGCAGGGCAGAGCAACAGAGAGGCTGGAGCAGAATTCCCTCTATGTTTATGTGATGTGTGTGGAGCAAGTGGGTCATGGGACATGACCCACACTTTTCTTCCCATGATACTGTGCAGTGAGCCTGTGTTTATGCAGTGTCAAACCTCTGTGTTAGGTTGCCTTGCCTCAGTTCGTATTTGCTGTGTGTCTGGGTGCTAAGAGTTTGTATTCAGAAGACATTGTGTTTCTGCGGGCAAAAGGCCCATGCCCAAGTGATGCTGTAACTAGTTGCTGAGGGCCTGGAGTCACATGATGTTCATTTAGGTGTCTGTGTCCACGTGATATTGTGGATCTGGCTGTGAGGGTTTGCGTCCAAGTGATGCCGTGTGTCTGGGTGCTGAGGACCAATAGTCACATGATGCCATGTATCTGCATGCCGAGGATCCACGGCCACAAAATATGTGTGTGCCTGAGCGCTAAGAGCCTGCGATCATGTGATACTTTGTAGGAGAATGCCAAAGGTTTATATCCATGTAATTCCACTAGGAAGTTAAGCCCATGTGTTCCTAACATGTTGCACGTATGTCTGTATATGCCCCAGAGATAAGCTTTTCACCAGTAGTGAACAAGATTCTTCTTACTCTCTTATTTCCTTCATTTAACTCCTTGATCTCCACTATTTGGTACTCCTTTGCCTGACCCTTTAGGGGCTCCAGCCCCTTTCTAGTCCCCTTCTCTCCAACCAGGATTGGGGTCTCCCTAGTATCTAAGCAGAGACCTAGCCTTGCAGAGCTAGGTGGGACTTCTGGGCAATTTTTTTGCTATGTGCCCTTCCCCTCCCTCTTCATCATTTCTGAATCAGTTCATCTTCTCTGTGTCCCTCCCCTCCTCCTTTCACCACCTCTGGTCTAATTTTTCTGCTGTGTGCCCCTCTATT
The DNA here is from genome assembly GCA_003697995.1 of Taxidea taxus jeffersonii. Taxonomy (NCBI): domain Eukaryota; kingdom Metazoa; phylum Chordata; class Mammalia; order Carnivora; family Mustelidae; genus Taxidea; species Taxidea taxus. The sequence goes on from ML094744.1 coordinate 70,496, forward strand.
ACCCTCCCCATTTCACTGCCTGTGATGCATTTTTTTTAAATATTATGTTCCTCCTCTCCCCTGTTTTCCGTTTGTGGTCCAGGTTTTATGCTGTGTGCCCCTCTACCCCCTTTACCATCTCTAATCCAGCTTCTCTGATGTTTTGCCCCTCTCCTTCCATTCCTCCTCCACCAAACCTAGTCATTTTTCCAATAGGGGTCCACCCCCACACCCTTTCTCTCCCCCCAGCCCCCCCTTTTCGTCATGGGCTCCTGGCCCATGAATATAGATGACAAGGATACTGCTTTGACCCAGAAGCCTGGAATATGCTGGATGATGAGGTCTCTGCGCTCCAGGAAGGGTCTTCGCATCTGAATGAACTTGCGTTTCAGACGGAGGAAGGCCTTGCCTGCCTTGATGTTCACTGCCTCCAGGTCCAGTTGAATGTTTTCCAGTGCCTGCAGGATGCACTCTATCCTCTCGGCATTCCTCTCCTTGCTATCCTTCTTCACCTTCCTCTGCTTCCTCTTCCTCCTCCTCCTCCTCTTCCTCACACTCTCCTTTTCATCCTCGTCGTCATCTTCCACGATGATGATAGCCTCTTCCTTCCCCCTCGGACCGGCTAACTCCTGGTACCCCCACTCCCCTGCGCTACAGGTTTCTAGAGCCTTCTCTCCAGCAAAACTGCTGGGCTCCATGACCTGAAAGTCAATTTCCACACTTCCCCCAGAAGCCTCCGAAGGAGAGAATATTTCTAGGCTCTCCGTGGGAGGGGGCGCCCCCCCGTACCCCGACTCCATCGCAGGCTCCCAGCCGGGACTCCCAGCACCCAGGGTGAAGTACGCACGAATCCCCCCCTCCTCCAGAATGACATAGGGCGGCGGCGGGGGCAGATCGGGGCCCAGTCCCACCCCCCTCATGTCAGCCAGCACCTGTGCCGCCTCGGTTTCCTCCCGGAGCCTCGGGCGCTGCTCGGGTGGAGGTAGGGGCAGTCGCAGGAGAGGCGGTGGCGGCGGCGGCGGCGGCGGCGGCAGCTGGTCGTGCTGAGAGGGCTCTGAGCTACTCAGGCGGCGGGCCTTGGCCGGAGGCCCCTCATCCGGGCGGTCCATAGTGACCGCGCTCACAGCTCAGGGGATCGCACTCGCCCCTTCGCTCTCAGCCAGGCCGCCGCTGCCTGTCACACCTGAAGCTGAGCCGCAGCACCTCACGCCACCAGCTCTCCTCACAGCCTCGCTCTGGCGTTCCCTCCCACAGCGCCTGCCCTACTCCCTCCGCGCCAACCGTCCAAGACCCGCCCCCTCCCTGACGAAAAGGGCCCGTTCTGTCTCTCCATTGGCTGCCAGGCCCCGCCGAGGCGCTCGCTCTCCCTCGACCTCTGCCCGCTCTCACGCAATCTGCTTGCCAACACCACACCTCATCGCTTTCCAATTGGCTCCTCTCGGGCCCGCCAATCATCGGGCTGACTCCCCCAGCGACGAGGGGGAAACTGCAGGGCGGTTGGCTGCAAGGAAAGCTGAGGGGAAGAAATCTCTGTCCCTCACCTTTTCAGCGTTTTATCCAATGGGAAAAGTACCAGTGGCTCTGAAGACCAAAAAACAAAACAAAAAACAAACGCAGCTTCTGAGCAGGATGTGCTCAAATAAAATTGGGAGAGCCTCGCTATCGTTTTCCCCCTTCTCTGCCCTCCCCTCAACAACTACGCACTTCTTAAATCTGTCCCTTCCTCTATTCCCGGCGTTTGCCTCTGTGGAGATCTGAAATATGGCCCCCGGGGCTAGGGTTGCCCTAAAGGAGCCTGGAATTTAGAAACCTAGGACCTTTGGTTTGGGGCCAGATTTTGACGTGGCTTTTTGCCTCTCTGCAAAATGGTTCTAGAAATAATAACACACAAAAAGTAACTTCGTCTGCGTCATTAAAATGATTTTGATTCCGTTCATCCAGATTTTTCTAGGATTTTCTATCTCTTCGTCCACTTGATACTTGCCCTCCTTCCAATCCTTTCCTCAGTGTATGCCGCTTTTAATTGTATTTTAGATTTTGGAGGGCCAGATTGATGGTCTTTCCTTTGGCGTGGTGGTGGGGTTCTGGATTTGGTCTGGGATTCACATCACAGGTGTGCTCCTCACTTTGTAACCGTAACCATATCACTTCCTCTCTCTGAGGGAGTGTCCTCAGAGACACTGTTTGCTCTCCTCTAAATTAGGCATCCTTAAGACATTTAGGAAACTGCCCATTGCAGCCTTTCTGTGGTAGCAGAAAATTGGAGGCAACCTAGAGACCCATCATCAGGGGTATGGATAAGAAACATGTGATAGATGTAGAAGATGGACCACTAGATGTAGAAGATGGACCACTAGAATGAGTTAGATCTACGTACAGCAACAAGGCTGGATCTCTCAAAAACAGAATGTTTAGTGAAAAAAGAAACAGAACAAGATTTATAGTACAATACTGTTTATGTAAATTAAAACACATAACAATACCATATATTTTTCACAGATACACATATATGTAAATAAACACATGAACGGTGAATTGGAAGGACATACATTAAATACACAAGAGTGGGTGCCTATATGGGAGGGGGTATTGGATCAGGGATGGGTAATGAAGGGGAAGAAACAAAACAAAACAAGAAAAGGGACTCGCATGGACCAACGATGATGTAGTGTGCCAAGAACTGAGGAGTATGGTCAACTCAATTCTGTGCACCTGAGAGAATAAGTAAATAAATAGCAAATTGAGTGCCCAGGGAACAGGCTAGCTGGGTAGACTCCCAGGCTTGTCCCCCCCCCCCCCCGTAACATCCCTCCTCTGAATTTAGTCAAAGCTTATCAAAGTCCCAGATGTATACAGTGGACTCTTCAGAAAGGCTCCAATCCCGGACTGAGCAGTCCCTCCAGAAGCCATTACTTGTAGGGGACATTTTCTAACCCCGTTATTTCCCCCATTCAAGTTTGATCCCCAATTCCCAGTCCTTAGCCTCCAAAGTGGTCCACTTTCAGGAACACCTTGTTTGCGTTTTGGGGAGGAGACTGACACAGGAGTTGGAATAGTACCCAGGGTGCTCCAGGCTATGGGAAGAGATAGGGTTCTCAAGTATCCTGTCCCCCATGTTCAGAGCCTGGGCCAAAGGAGTAAGATTTTACGAGATGGGAGTCTACCCTCTTGCTGCATACATACGTACAGTTCTAAAATTCTATTCTCCGACCACTCTACTTCCTACTGCAGGCACATACTCTAGTTTGTCTCCTTTCAATTAGGTGCATACACGTACGTGTGTGTGTGTGTGTGTGTGTGCCATATGTCCCCACATACAGGCATTTGCTCACGTGTGCACCAGGCAGTGGTGCCTCCCCACACAAAATCACACAGACACAGTCCCACTTGACCATACCTCCCCACATGTGGTCATGCAGACAGGACACACACACACACACACACACACACACA
>ML094748.1:0-11420 GCA_003697995.1 Taxidea taxus jeffersonii
CCCCCCCAGATCAAGAATAGCATGCTGCGGGGCGTCTGGGTGGCTCAGTGGGTTAAAGCCTCTGCCTTCAGCTCAGGACGTGATCCCAGGGTCCTGGGATCGAGCCCCACATCGGGCTCTCTGCTCAGCGGGGAGCCCACTTCCCTCTCTCTCTGCCTGCCTCTCTGCCTACTTGTGATCTCTGTCAAATAAATAACTAAAATCTTAAAAAAAAAAAAAGAATAGCATGCTGTATGGACTGAGCCAGTCCGGTGCCCCTGATACCTTTTCTTAGTGTAATAAGTGAACACTTAAATGTGCAGTGAGTGAGTGAACACATTCCTCTCCCTTAATACTTTCAGTGTTCAACACAGAACTTACGCATCTGACATTTCACATACAGCATTTACTTACTGTTTAAAAACTACCCTGCCAATAAGCTTCATAAGGAAAATATTTTGTCTGTCTTGTTCACTACGATATCCTAGTGCCTAAATCAGGGCCTGGGAGAGTAAGCACTCATAAGTTATTTGTTGACTGAAAACATGATGGAACTCTTTTCACTGTCCCAAGCCACCGAAACACAGCACTCTCGTTTTTTGTAAACAGTCCTCATCTTGGCACGCAAAAAAGGATCAGCCCTATTCAGGGCTGGACCTTTTTCTTCTGGGTTATCCGAGTCAGTTCAGAAAGCCTAAGCAGTACACCCTTTAAGGTGACGCTTCGACTTTTTTTGATCTTTGCCATCTCCATCCTACTGTTTCCTTGGTTTCTCCCACTCTTCAACTACCATTTAACTTAACACTCGAAAGAATCTAACTTCCTCTTGGAATTCTTTTTCTTTTTTTAAAGATTTTATTTATTGGGACGCCTGGGTGGCTCAGTTGGTTAAGCGGCTGCCTTCGGCTCAGGACATGATCCCAGCGTCCTGGGATCGAGTTCCACATCGGGCTCCTTGCTCCGCAGGGAGCCTGCTTCTCCCTCTGCCTCTGCCTGCCTCTCTGTCTGCCTGTGCTCGCTCTCTTTCTCTCTCTAATAAATGAATAAAATCTTAAAAAAAAATAAAAAAGATTTTATTTATTTATTTGACAGAGAGAGATCACAAGTAGGCAGAGAGGCAGGCAGAGAGAGAGGAGGAAGCAAGCTCCCTAACAAGCAGAGAGCCCGATGCCGGGCTCGATCCCAGGACCCCGGGATCATGACCCGAGCTGAAGGCAGAGGCTTTAATCCACTAAGCCACCCAGGCTCCCCTCCTCCTGGAATTCTAATTTCCTATTTTAACTTAGAATTTCTTCTGTATCGATCTCCCCCAATTCAACTCTAGCCTCCGTTTTTTCTCGTCGCCTTCCTTCATAAATCCGAATTGTTTCCTAGTTCAGCCACTGCCATTTCTCCATCTCCTCCACTCCTCCCACACGCTCATTTTATCGACTCAGTCTTCCCACCTCAGTTTCGCATCTCTCTAAACCTCCTCAGCCTCTACAGTCTTTCACACTTCAATCCTAGTCTCCATTCTAGGCGCCAACTCCTCCCATCCATCCCACCCCCATTACCCTACTCCACGTGCGCGGTCGCACACACACACCCACCCACCCCAACCTATTCACTTACTCAATGTGGTCTCTCTCCCTAGACCCCAAGTCATCACCTCACCGGTCCAGAACCCGCGCGCGCAACACGCACGCACATACACAGAAACAAAACCACCCACCCATCAGGTCTGTCTCCCCAGGCCCCAAATCAACCACTCACCAGCCCGGAACACGAGAATAAGGAACTGGGTCCATATATAGATTAAATGACCTCTCAACCCACCCGAGATACTGAATGACTCACATCTGAAATCAAAAGTTTCTTCCAAATGACCGGTCTGGAGTAGGCCTCTACAACTTCAGAGTCTCAAACCACCCCCAGAGCGAAGCACCTGGAAACGCAGATGTTACGCTCCTAGCACGCCGCCATGTTGTGCAAGCATCCAGCCTCGTGATTGGACGAACCACTCTCGCGCGACCTGTAGGAAAATCTGAAGAAAGAAAAACCATCGCGAGACCTGGAGTTTGCAGCTCCAAACGAGGAAGGGGCGTGGTAGCAAGCGGAGTCTTTTGCTTGAGGGCTGCCTACATTAGAATCTGTTTGGGAATTTGTTTGTTTGTTTTGTAATGTAGATTTCTTAAAATGAAAATGTAGCTATCTGGGTCCCACTTTAGACTTACTAAATCACACTGCAGTTAGGCGGGACTATGAGGATGGCGGAAGGAGCAGGCGGGAGCTTTAGAATTTGATGGCTGGTGGGCAGTTAGCATTTACTCTGCAACAGGTCTCTTGCTTCATTTATTGTCTCACTTAATCATCACAGATATGAGAAGGAATGATCTCATTTACAGCGGGAAAAACTGGGGATCAGAAATATTAATTCATTTGTTCAAGATCTTATACCCAGATGATTTCAAATCCATGTTCTTTGTGTTTCCTCACCCGCCTCTTGAGCTGGAATCTCTATCAAATGCTTTGCGTTTTTCTTTTCAACTCAGTTATACTAATTTTTACTCTCTAGTAAGTAGAGTAAGCATTAGCATCATTTCACCATTGAGACAAAAAGGTAAGTCACTTTCAAAAGGCATATAGCTAAGGCTGGAACTAAAGCCAGCCTCTGGACCCCCACCTGGTAACTCCATTAAAGCTTGCCTTTGTGCTAGTAATTAATGCGAAAGCTTCTGGCAAAGCATAGCCATAAACTTGAGAGATAAAGTGTAAGACAATGAAGACTTAAGTTTTATGTACAACAAAATGTACCATTAGTCACCCAAGGAAAGCAAGGAGGTGTTCTCATTATCTATTGTGTAACAAACCACCCTAAAATGAATAGCTTAAAACAACAGCTATTTTATTTGCTCACTGTTCTGCAGTCTGGGTTGGAATTAGCTCAACCATTCTTGTTTCATACTTGCTGCTGATGGTAGCATCAGCTGGTGGCTGGTTCAGCTTGAGTGGCTGGGCCCCCCTCTCCCTGTAGTTTTAAATTCTCTCCCTCTTCCTGTGACCTTTCCATATAATTTCTCCAGCAGAGTAGCCAGACTTCTTACATGTTACCTCAGGCCTCCCAAAAGGGCAAAAGTGTAAACTGCTAGGCTTTCTTAAGGCTTAGGCACAGAACTGGTGCTTTCATTATTCACTCAGTTACATTTTTTAAAGCAACTCAAAGGGCTAGTCCAGGTTTAAGAGGAGGGGACTATGCCACCATATACTACAGTACTGCAAGCTGTGGTTCTACTGGATCTACCAATGAACAGAACACCACAGAAAGTTTTTTGTCTTTGGTTGGTAGTGACTCTAGTACTTGTTATTTTTATAGTATTTCGTGTTTGCTTCTGGAAATGTAAAAGAGAAAACGGCACTGGAGGTATGACTAGGGTTGTAAATTTTAGATGCCAGTGAATTTGTTAGCTCCAAACAGAGATCCAACTCCCCTGTGGGTCAAACCAAAGAAATCCTAGCTCTGTAGCCAGGGAATTTTGGCTTTAGTCTTGCCCCCAACCACATACTAACCCTGTGATGATGAACAATTTACTTAAATTATTCAAGCCTGGGTTTGTTCAATATTGCCAAACAGGTTAGTAATCTCATAGGGTTGTTATAATCTCATAGGTTGTTGTAAATCAGGTAATACATATAAACAGTTTCTGGCACATAGTAAGCTATAATTAGTATTATTACTATTATTATTCCTTACAATTCCTTTGGTCAGTTTCCATTTTTAAAAATTATTTCATGGGGTCCTGGGTGGCTCAGTGGGTTAAATCTCTGCCTTCGGCTCAGGTCATGATCTCAGGGTCCTGGGATCAAGACCTGCATTGGGCTCTCTGCTCAGTGGGGAGCCTGATTTCTCCTCTATCTCTGCCTGCCTCTCTGCCTACTTGTGATCTCTCTCTCTGTCAAATAAATAAACAAAATCTTTTAAAAAATAAAAATAAAAAACATTTCATAACAACAAAACATGTTCATTATGAAAAATTTGTAAAAATTTTAAATAATACAAGAGACTATAAGAAAGAAAAATCAAAAAAAAAGAAAAATTATCTCAAATCTCAAAATAAACATTTCATAATGATAAAACATGTTCATAAAACATCTATTGTGTAACAAACAAATTTTACAAATTTGTAAAAATTTTAAATAATACAGGAGACTATAAAAAAGAAAAATTATCAAAAAAAAAAAGGAAAGAAAAATTATCTCAAATCTCACTACCTAGGGCTACCTGGGCATATATTGGCCCGTTCCTGAAATTATGGTACAATGATAAATACATCTCATTCAAAAAAATTTTTTATATTAAATGAATATTGTCTACAGACTCCACAAAATATATTCATAACATATTCAACATCTGCCTCTTAGGGCTTATCTCTTTGACTTACCCTCAATTCCCAAAGATTTAATCTTTTTTTTTTTTTAAGATTTTATTTATTTATTTGACAGACAGAGTCACACAAGTAGGCAGAGAGGCAGGCAGAGAGGGGAGGGGAGAAGCAGGCTCCCTGCCGAGCAGAGAGCCCGATGCGGGACACGATCCCAGGACCCTGGGATCATGACCCAAGCCGAAGGCAGCGGCTTAACCCACTGAGCCACCCAGGCGTCCCCCCAAAGATTTAATCTTATAAGAAAAGTCGGTCAAGGGGCGCCTGGGTGGCTCAGTGGGTTAAAGCCTCTGCCTTCGGCTCCAGTCGTGATCCCAGGGTCCTGGGATCGAGCCCCACATCGGGCTCTCTGCTCCTCGAGGAGCCTGCTTCCTCCTCTCTCTCTGCCTGCCTCTCTGCCTACTTGTGATTTCTATCTATCAAAATAAATAAATAAAATCTTAAAAAAAATAATGCTGTAGGATGCTTGGGTGCCTCAGTTGGTTGAGTATCTCACTCTTGATTTTGGCTGGGGTTATGGTCTTGAGGTGGTGGGATTGAGCCCTGCATTGGACTCCACACTCAGTGGGGAAAACTTGAGAGTCTCTTTCCCTCTCTCTCTGCCTCAACTCCCTACCCACCTGTGCCACACATGCACTCTTTCTCTCTAAAGTAAATGAAATAATTGGACGCTTAAGTGACTAAACCACCCAGGAACCCTAATAAATAAATCTTAAAAAAAATAATAGTGGGGTGCCTGGGTGGTAAAATTGGTTAAACATCAGATTCTTGCTTTCAGCTCAGGTTGTGATAGTACGGTCCTGGGATCGAGCCCCGTGCTGGGTTCTGCGCTCAGTGCAGAAGTCTGCTAAAGTTTCTCTTCCTCTCTCTCTCTGTTCCCACCCTGCACCGTGCACACGTTCTGTCTCTCTCACAAGTAAATAAATAAATATTTAAATAATAATAATAATAATGCTGAATGCTTTCAAGACTTGAAAAGTAAATTTCAAAACTTAATAGCTGGTAGAAGAACTGGATCTAAATGTACATCTGACTACTCTCCTTCCTGTTCCAAGTCCCATGAACCGGAATATATTAATTCCAAAAACAATAAATTCCAAACAGGACTGAAAACCCAGAAATAACAGCATTGACAGACAGAAATTTTAAGGATACTCTGAAAAAACAGGACACAAATGGGAATAAAAGCTGAAGTGCCAAGAGATTTTTATAGGGAACAACTATAGATGATTTTCAAATATATCTGGAAAACAAAATGTGCAAGAAATAGCTAATTTTTCAGGCTGGAAAAAAATTATACCACACATAAAATAAATCCCATATGGATAATAAACAAAGCAATTATAAAAACATAATCAACTATAGAAGTGTTAGAAGAATGTAGAAGAATGATTTTTACAAAAAGAATAGGGAGGGTCAGGGGCGCCTGGGTGGCTCAGTGGGTTAAAGCCTCTGCCTTCAGCTCAGGTCATGATCTCAGGGTCCGGGATTGAGCCCCACATCAGGCTCTCTGCTCAGCGGGGAGCCTGCTTCCCCTTTCTCTCTGCCTGCCTCTCTGCCTACCTGTGATCTCTGTCTGTCAAATAAATAAATAAAAATAAAATAGGGAGGGTCTCCTAAAGACACAAAACTCGGGGCACCTGGGTGGCTCAGTGGGTTAAAGCCACTGCCTTCGGCTCGGGTCATGATCCCAGGGTCATGGGATCGAGCCCTGCATCGAGCCCCGCATCGGGCTCTCTGCTCAGCGGACAGCCTGCTTCCTCCTCTCTCTCTGCCTGCCTCTCTGCCTACTTGTGATCTCTGTCTATCAAATAAATAAATAAAATGTTTAAAAAAGGGACGCCTGGGTGGCTCAGTTGGTTAAGCAGCTGCCTTCGGCTCAGGTCATGATCCCAGCATCCTGGGATCGAGTCCCACATCGGGCTCCTTGGTTGGCGAGGAGCCTGCTTCTCCCTCTGCCTCTGCCTGCCACTCTGTCTGCCTGTGCTCGCTCGCTTGCTCTCTCTAACAAATAAATAAATAAAATCTTTAAAAAAAAAAAAATCTTAAAAAAAAAAAGACACAAAACTCAAAAACCATAAGGGAAATGATTGCTAAATTTGATCATATAAAAATTTTAAAAATTCAATTAATAAAAGGTACTACAGGTAATTGACAAGAAACAGGAAGAAAATATTTGCAATATATGTAACAAAGAATTAATATCCAAAATACATTCTCAAATGGTGTCAAATCAGCAATAATCCAATGTTAAAATGAACAATGGATATGAAAAAGAAATTCACAAAAGAGTACATATAGTAAATCAATAAATATATATGAAAAATGCTCAAATACATAAGCAATCATAGAAAGACATAGTTAAATAACTATAACACTGTTTGTAATGTATCATATTAATAAAAATAAAAAATATTGATAAGGATACCTGGATGGCTCAGTTGGTTGAGCGTCTGCCTTCAGCTCTGGTCATGATCTCCAGGTCCTGGGATGGAGCCCTGCATCGGGCTCCCTGCTGAGAGGCGAGCCTGCTTCTTCCTCTACCTGCTGCTCCTCCCACCCATGCTCTCTTTCTCTCTCTCTGACAAATAAGTAAATGAAATCTTTTTAAAATATATTGATAATGTTCAATTATAACAAAGGTTAATGTGTCGTTAGCCTTTGCTGTGTAACAAGCCGCCCTAAAGCTTAGTGGCTTAAAACAATGACATTAATTATAACTCACAATTCTGTACATCAGCTGGGCAGTTATTCTGGTTCACTGATCTCTGCATTTTTCCAGAGGTTAAGCTGGGGGTTGGGTGGTCCAGGATGACCTTATTTACATGTTTGGCAGTTGGCAGGCTGGCTGGTCTAGGATCAGCCCCCCACTAACTACTCCCACTGGGCCAAATCTGGCCACACCTATTTATTTACATATTGTTTATGGCTGTTTTCACAACACAACAGCAGAGTTGAATTGTTGCAATAGAGACCACATAGCCCATAGAGCTGAAACTTACCATGTGGCCCTTTACAGAAAAAGTCTGCTAACCCCTGGTCTAGGAAACCCAAGCTGGGAGTGCTTGTCTCTGCTTCACAGTTTATCCCATCCAGTAGCGTAGATTGGGTTTACTTACATGGTAGCAGCATTCCAAAAGAGTGAGAAAGTAAGCTACAAATAGCGCTTAAGGCATAGGCCAACCTAAATGCAAGGAGTGCGGAAGCAGAATTCACCTCTGAGCAGAAGGAACAGTAAAGAATCTATAGCCAGGGGCACCTGGGTGGCTCAGTGGGTTAAAGCCTCTCCCTTCAGCTCGGGTCATGATCTCGGGGTCCTGGGATCGAGCTCCGCATCGGAGAGCCTGCTTCCCCCGCCCTCTGCCTGCCTCTGTGCCTACTTGTGATCTCTGTCTGCCAAATAAATAAATAAAATCTGAAAAAAAAAAAAGAATCTATGGCCAATTGCAATTTATCATAGCTAGTATAAAATGCCTTTTGAAGGCTTGTTTGGCAATATACATATTAAAATCCAAACCTGTGAAAGGAAGAAACTGATGCCAGTGATTGGTTCTGGAGTGAAGTAGTAATGACTGGGAGACAGGACTAGGAAGAAGACTTGGTTTTCGTTTCTTTTTTTTTTTTTTTTTAAGATTTTATTTATTTGACAGACAGAGATCACGAGCAGGCAGAGAGAGGCAGGCAGAGGGAGAGAGGGGGAAGCAGGCTCCCCACTGAACAGAGAGCCTGATGCGGGACTCGATCCCAGGACCCTGGGATCACCACCCTAGCTGATCCGAAAGCAGAGGCTTAACCCACTGAGCCACCCAGGTGCCCTTAAATATTTTTTCTGCATCATTTAAGTACTTTACAATGACAAAATATATTTGTATAACTTAAAAGTAGATCTAAAAATAATGAAAAGGAAAAGAAAAGAAGACAAAATCAGGTTTGTAAAAAAAAAAAAAAAAGCATAACTTTGGGGCACCTGGTTTGCTCAGTTGATTAAGCCTCTGCCTTCGGCTCCTGTCATGATCCTGGGGTCCTGGGATCAAGCCCTGCATCAGGCTCCCTGGGAGCCTGCTTGTCCCTCTCCCTTTGCCCCTTCCTTGCTCATGTTTGTGCTCTCTCTCTCTCAAATAAATAAAATAAAATCCTTTTTAAAATATTTATTTATTTATTTGACAGAGAGAGAAACACAGTGAGAGAGGGAACACAAGCAAGGGTAATAGGAGAGAGACAAGCAAGCTTCTTGCCGAGCAGGGACCCCGATGCCAGGCTTGGTCTCAGGACCCCAGCCAGGATCATGATCTGAGCTGAAGGCAGACGCTCAACAACTGAGCCACCCAGGTGCCCCAATGAAATAAAAAACAACAACAAAAAAAAAACACAAAATCCCCACAGCTTAAAACTCAGGTAAGAAATGACAGCTTGGGGACACCTGGGTGGCTCAGTTGGTTAAGCAGCTGCCTTCGGCTCAGGTCATGATCCCAGCGTCCTGGGATCGAGTCCCACATCGGGCTCCTTGCTCGGCAGGGAGCCTGCTTCTCCCTCTGCCTCTGCCTGCCACTCTGTCTGCCTGTGCTCTCGCTCTCTCTCTAACAAATAAATAAATAAAATCTTAAAAAAAAAAAAAAGGAAATGACAGCTTGGGGGCGCCTGGGTGTCTCAGTCTGTTAAGTGTCTGTCTTCTGCTCAGTCATGGTCCCAGGGTCCTGAGATCAAGCCCCACATCAGGCTCTCTGCTCAGCAAGGAGCCTGCTTCCTCCCTCTCTCTCTGCCTGCCTCTCTGCCTACTTGTGATCTCTCTCTCTCTGTCAAATAAATAAAATCTCTTTTTTTTTTAAAGATTTTATTTATTTATTTGACAGAGAGAGAGAGATCACAGGTAGGCAGAGAGGGAGAAGCAGGCTCCCCACTGAGCAGAGAGCCAGATGTGGGGCTTGATCCCAGGACCCCGAGACCATGACCCGAGCCGAAGGCAGAGGCTTAAACCACCGAGCCACCCAGGCGCCCCTAAATAAAATCTTTTTTTTTTTTTAATTTGTTAGAGAGAGAGAGAGCACAGGCAGACAGAGTGGCAGGCAGAAGTAGAGGGAGAAGCAGGCTCACTGCCAAGCAAGGAGCCTGATGTGGAACTCGATCCCAGGACGCTGGGATCACGACCTGAGCCCAAGGCAGCTGCTTAACCAACTGAGCCACCCAGGCGTCCCAAATCTTTTTAAAAATATATGAGAAAAAATATATTTAGAAGATGTATCCAGAAGCTCCAACTCTGTTTAGCAGGAGTTCTGGAAAGTAAAAACACAGAAAAGAATAATGGAGGGAAAAAAGGAATAATGGAAGAAAATTTCCTAAAGCTGAGAATGATATGTCTTGAAATTGGAAGAGTTCACTGTTACCAAACTGAATGAATTCTAAAAGGCCTGCACCGAGTCAAGTTGCTAGTGTGAAGTCTAGTCCAGTATGACTGGTATCCTTATAAGGAGAAGAGATTAAGGTCACACACAATGCAGACAGAGGAACAACCATATGAGGACACAGCAAAAAGGGAGCCATCTATGAGCCAAAGAAAGAGGCCTCAGAAGAAACAGAATCTCCCAGCACCTTTATCTTGGACTTCTAGCCTCCCATATTGTGAAGAAATAAGTCTTTGTCCTTTAAGCTCCCCAGTCTGTTTTGTTGTTGTTGTTGTTTTGTTATTATAGCAGCCCTAGCAAACGAATGCAGCCTACTTGGTTGCGTTTATTAAGTATTTTATTCTTTTTGTTCCCATTGTAAATATAATTGTTTTTTTTTGTTTTCTTTTGCTCATTTTTAGTGTATAAAAATGCAACTGATTTTTATTTGTTAATTTTGCATCCTGAAACTTTGCCAATTTTTTAAATTCATTCTAACTGTCCTTTGGTGGATCTTTAGGATTTCTACATATAATATCACATTATCAGTCAATATAACTAATTTTACTTCTTTCTTTCCAATTTGAATGCCTTTTATTTCTTAATCTCGCTTATTTGTTCTGGCTAGAACTTCTAGACTACGTTGAACAGAAGTGGCAAAAGCAGGCATTATTGTCTTGTTAATCCTTAAGAAAAGCATTTGGTCTTTCACCACTGAGTATGACTTTAGCTATGGGCTTTTCATAAGTTGATAATTTCCTTCTATTTCTGGTTTGTTGAGTGTTTTTATCCAGAAAGAGTGCCAGCTGTTGGTGGGAATGCATGCTGTTGCAGCCACTCTGGAAAACAGTAGGTGGTTCCTCAAAAAAGTTGAAAATAGAGCTACCCTACAACCCAGCAATCGCATTACTAGGTATTTACCCCAAAGATAAAAATGCAGTGATCTGAAGGGGCACGTGCACCCGAATGTTTATAGCAGCAATGTCCACAATAGCCAAACTATGGAAAGAACCTAGATGTTCATCAACAGTTGAATGGGTAAAGGAGATGTGGTATATATATACAATGGAATACTATGCAGCCATCAAAAGAAATGAAATCTTGCCATTTGCGATGACGTGGATGGAACTAGAGGGTATTACGCGAAGCAAAAGGCTCAGAGAAAGGCAATTATCATATGATCTCTCTGATATGAGGAATTTAAGAGATGGCAGGGGGGTTGTGGGGGGTAGGGAAGGAAAAAATGAAACAAGATGGGATCCGGAGGAAGACAAACGGTAAGAGACTCTTAATCTCACAAAACAAACTGAGGGTTGTTGGGGGTTGGGGGGTAGAGAGAGGGTGGTTGGGTGATGGACATTGGGGAGGGTATGTGCTATGGTGAGTGCTGTGAAATGTGTAAGCCTGATGATTCACAGACCTGTGCCCCTGGGGCAAGTAATACATTATATGTTAATAAAAATAATTAGGGACGCCTGGGTGGCTCAGTTGGTTAAGCGGCTGCCTTCGGCTCAGGTCATGATCCCAGCGTCCTGGGATCGAGTCCCACATCGGGCTCCTTGCTTAGCAGTGAGCCTGCTTCTCCCTCTGCCTCTGCCTGCCACTCTGTCTGCCTGTGCTTGCTCCTGCGCTCTCTATCTGACAA
>ML094748.1:11520-33116 GCA_003697995.1 Taxidea taxus jeffersonii
AAAAAAAAAAAAAAAAAAAAAAAAAAAAAAAATTAGATAAAAAATTTTTAAAGTGCCAAACTTTGCTAAGTACTTTTCCTGTGTCTGTTGAAATGCTGTGTTTTTTTCCATTTATTCTATTGATGTGATATATTAATTGAGTTTCATATGGTAAACTATTCTTACATTCCAAGAGTAGACCCCCTTGGTATAATATACTTATATAATCATTTTCATATGCTCTTGAATTCAGCTTGCTAGTGTTTTTTTAAGGATCTGTTTTTTTTTTTTAAGATTTTATTTATTTATTTGTCAGAGAGAGTGAGCACAGGCAGACAGATTGGCAGGCAGAGGTAGAGGGAGAAGCAGGCTCCCTGCTAAGCAAGGAGCCCAATGTGGGACTTGATCCCAGGACGCTGGGATCATGACCTGAGCCGAAGGCAGCTGCTCAATCAACTGAGCCACCCAGGCGTCCCTGGGTTTTTTTTTTTTTTAAAGATTTTATTTATTTACTTGACAGACAGATATCACAAGCAGACAGAGAGAGAGGAGGAAGCAGGCTCCCTGCGGAGCAGAGAGCCCGATGTGGGGCTCGATCCCAGGACCCTGGGACCATGACCTGAGCTGAAGGCAGAGGCTTCAACCCACTGAGCCACCCAGGCGCCCCGGATCTGTTGTTTTTGCATCAGTGTTTATAAGAGACATTGATCTGTAGTTTCCTTTTTTGGTAATGTCTTTGGGGTTTTTTTTGTTTTTCTTTTTATGATTTTATTTATTTATTTGAAAGAGAGGCAGAGATGGTGAGAAGAGCATGAACAGGGAGGGGAGGGAGAAGCAGGTTCCATGTTGAACAGGGAGCCCGATGTGGAACTCGATCCCAGGATCCTGGGATCTTGACCTGAGCTGAAGGCAGATGCTTAATGACTGAGCCACCCAGGCGCCCCTATCTTTGTCTTATTTTGCTGTCAGGTTATTGTTGGCTCCACAAAATGAGTTTGGAAGTGCTTCCTCTTCTTTGATATTTTGGAAGAGCTTAAGAAAGATTTGTGTTAATTCTTACTATTTTTTTAATTTTTAAAATTTTTAAAAAGATTTTATTTTCAAGTAATCTTTTTTTAACCTTTTTAAAAAAGATTTTATTTATTTATTTGTTAGAGAGAGAGAGAGAGAGAGCGAGCACAGGCAGAGGCAGAGGGAGAAGCAGGCTCCCTGCCAAGCAAGGAGCCCGATGTGGGACTCGATCCCAGGACTCTGGGATCATGACCTGAGCCGAAGGCAGCTGCTTAACCAACTGAGCCACCCAGATGTCCCAATTTTCAAGTAACCTTTATACCCAATGTGGGGTTTGAATTCACAACCCCAAGATCAAGAATCACATGTTTCTCCACCTGTGCCAGCCAGGCAGCCCGGTGTTAATTCTTTAAATATTCACCATTATATTAAAACTACTGGAAATCCAATGAAGTATGGACCTTTCCCAAATAGCTAGCTGGATGTTTGAATGTCATTTTTTAAAAAAAGATTTTTTAAATTTATTTCTTTATTTTGTGATCTAGAGATCACAAGTAGGCAGAGAGGCAGGCAGAGAGAGAGAGAGAGAAAGCAGGCTCCCTGCTGAGCGGAGAGCTGGATGTGGGGCTTGATCTCAGGACCCTGGGATCATGACCTGAGCTGAAGGCAGAGGCTTTAACCCACTGAGTCACCCAGGCACCTCTGAATATCATTTTAAAAATTGTGTTTATTGTGGTCAAATACACATAACATAAAATTTGCCATCATAACCATTCTATAAAAAAAATATTTAATTTATTTATTTGAAGGAGAGAGAGAGAGAGAGATAGCAAGGAAAAGCATGAGCAAGGAGAAGAGGGAGGATAACAGGCTCTGTGTGAGAAGGGAGCCCAATCCAGGACTTGATCTCAGGACCCAGAGATCATGACCTGAATTGAAGGCAAATTGAGCCACCCAGGTGCCCCTCATCATAATCTTTTGTTTTTTTTTAGGATTTTATTTATTTATTTGACAAAGAGAGACTTAGCGAGAGAGAGGAAACACAAACAAGGGGAGTGAGGGAGGGCGAAGCAGGCTTCCCAAGGAGCAGGAAGCCCAATGCAGGGCTTGATACTAGGATCCTGGGATCATGACTTAAGCTAAAGGCAGCTGCCTAATGACTAACCCACCCAGGTGCCTCCCCATTTTTAAGCATTCAGTTAAGTAGTGTTAACTTTGAATATTATTGTGAAACAGATCTGGAACTTTCTCAATTTGCAAAACTAAATCCCTATATCCATTAAACATCAACTCCCCATTTCCTCCCTCCCCCAGGCATTCCCCTAGGAAACCACCATTCTACCTTCTGTTTCCATGAATCTGACTATTTTACATAGCTTATACAAGTGGAACCGTACAGTATTTGTCTTTTTGTAACTGGCTTCTCTCATTTGAATACCATTTGAACCCATTGATTTGGACTTTTCTCTTGGTAATTCATTAGTTCTCACATAGGCTTGGGTTCATTTCTAGACTTATTTTCCTGACCTGTCTACCTATTTCCACACATGTACACATCTGGTTTAATTATTGTAGCTTTCTATTGTCTAACTCTTCTCTCACATATTTACACTTCCAAATAAACTCTAGAACCATTTTGTGAAGTTTTCTACAAAAATTCTTTGGGGATATTTTTACATTATCATTACATTAAATATACAGACCAAGTTTGAGAAGGTCAGCATCTCCACAATATTGACTCTTCCGTTTGTATTTAATAATAGTTAAACTCATCCTAGCATACAAGATGATTTACAGCCCTCTCCCCACCCTTCCTTTCCCAGCCATGTTCAGTCTCCTTCCAGTCCAACTCCCTAATAACCTGATGTCCAAACGTACTTCATGTTCTTTTTTTTTTTTTTTAAGATTTTATTTATTTATTTGTTAGAGAGAGAGAGAGCGCGAGCACAGGCAGACAGAGTGGCAGGCAGAGGCAGAGGGAGAAGCAGGCTCCCTGCCAAGCAAGGAGCCCGATGTGGGACTCAATCCCAGGACGCTGGGATCATGACCTGAGCCGAAGGCAGCCGCTTAACCAACTGAGCCACCCAGGCGTCCCGTACTTCATATGTTCTTTTCTGTCTCTCTTTCCTTGTTCCGGTTGGTCTTTCATCCTGAAATGTCCTCCTCTCCTTCTCACAATTTCTTTCTTTCTTTTTTTTTTTTTTTAAGATTTTATTTATTTATTTGTTAGAGAGAGAGAGCGCGCGAGCACAGGCAGACAGAGAGGCAGGCAGAGGCAGAGGGAGAAGCAGGCTCACTGCCAAGCAAGGAGCCCGATGTGGGACTCGATCCCAGGACGCTGGGATCATGACCTGAGCCGAAGGCAGCCGCTTAACCAACTGAGCCACCCAGGTGTCCCTCCTTCTCACAATTTCTACTGGTCCACATCCTACACAGACTTTCTGTCCCATCACAAACACCACATCACCTTAATACTTCCTGATTCCTCCATCCAGATATGACTTGAAACTCCCTAGCCTCCCCCACAACCAAAGTGTGTCTCTTTATTAAGGTGCCCACCCCAATTTTCTCTGTAGTTATTTGTGTTCTTCTCTTATTGGTCCAAAATCAACAATTTTGCCTTTGCACAATAGGTTTCAAGAAGGGACGCCTGGGTGGCTCAGTTGGTTAAGTGGCTGCCTTCAGATCAGGTCATGATCCCAGCGTCCTGGGATCGAGTCCCACATCGGGCTCCTTGCTTGGCAGGGAGCCTGCTTCTCCCTCTGCCTCTGCTGCCACTCTGTCTGCCTGTGCTCTCTCTCTCTCTCTCTCTCTCTGACAAATAAATAAATAAAATCTTAAAAAAAAAAATAGGTTTCAAGGAAGGGCCCTCTCCCTTTGTACCCTACAGCCTGAATACTTCAGTGGGCACAGGAAGTACAGGAGAAAAGCCAGCCCTATGCCAGCTCTGGGCATCCAGAGCTACAAGCCTGGTGCAGGAACTCCAGGAAGCCTGGCTGCAGAAAGCAGGCAAGACTGGATTTTGCATAACATATGGCTAGCTGGGCTAGTCCTCTGAATCTTGGTCTCCTCGTCTGCCAAAGGAGAGTAACCCCAGTAGCCACTTCTTTCCAAGGATTGTGAGGCCCAGAAAAGAAAATAGCAATGAGTGTGCTTTCACATTGCCCACCGATAGACACATGGGGGTTTCAGTAGCTATTAGCGCTTCTGTGTCAGGCCACCGACACAGTCCTCCACCTCTGCTTCGAGTCCCAAGAGCGAGATCTGTGTCTCAAGGGAACCAGTTCTCTCACACAACCATTTCTTGTGTATCTCATCACGGTCCACTGGGAGCCTATCATGTGCCACGCTGTGGGGACATAGTGGTGAAAGACCAGCCCTGCCTTCAAGGACCCTGGAGGCCGACTGGAGCCCCACTGGAGCCTGAGGGAGGGACACTGTTTGGATCCTTTGTCCGCTGTTTAAAATGAAGACAAAGCACTTGCGCGAACAATCTCAGACTCGCGGAAAGAAGTGAGTAAACGAGCCCTGTGAACAGAGGGTCAGCGCCGAGCACACAGTGCGCCCTCTAAGCCGAGGGGGCAGGCAGGGCGCGGTCAGGGGCGACTTTGGGGCGGCGCTGTTCTGGGTTTTCCTACCCCGGCCCCCTTTGATTCCTGCGACGCCTGCAGCGCTCTGGGTTCCTCCAGGCCGGGCTTCCACTGGCTCCCCGCGTCCCGTGCACCACCAGGTCTCAACTGCCTTTGGGCACCGCGCCCCACGGCCCTCGGATCCCCGGATTCCCGCCTCCTCCGGCCTGGGTGCCGCCCGGGGCCGCATTGCGGGCCGGGATCTTCGATACCTGCGTCCCCTGGGGCGCTCCCGCGGGCTGCCAGCACCGAAGTCCGCGCAGGCCTTCCCCGCCCGCGGCGCCTGGCTCGGGGAGGGTGGCTGCTTGGCCCCGGCCCCGAGTGCGGGCAGTGCTGAGGCTGCAGGAGCGCGCGGGTGGCCGGCGCGGCCCGCAGAGCGCCGCCCGGGCCTGTCGCCCAGACGCCCGCTTCCTTCGCGTCGCTGGGGCGCGGTCGCGGCGGTTCGCAGCCCAAGCCCCACGGACACCTCTCCCTGGCGGGGATCGGCGGCGGGCCGGGTGCCCTAGTGCCTTAGGGAGGCGAACGGATGCGCAGAAAGGCCTTGGAACAGGGTCTGCCACCAAGTATCGCTCAAAAATACTAGATAGTATTGCTTTTCCTGAAATCCTCTCTTCCTACCTGCTCTGCTCCATGATGCTTAACGTGACTGCTCCTTCTGGGAGCAGAACTTTACCCCCAGATAACAAATCTGAGTGTTTGCTATGGGCTAGGCACTGCGCCTGGGGTAAAAAGGGTATTTCTTCTAATTTTATTTTATTTTAAAGATTTTATTTATTTGACAGAGAGACAGAGATAGAGACAGAGAGCAGGAGCAGGGAGGAGAAGGAGAAGCAGACTTCCCGCTGAGGGGGGAGCCCCACGAGGGCTCCATCCCAGAACTCTGAGATCATGACCTGAGCAGAAGGCAGATGCTCAACCGACTGAGCCACTCAGGAGCCTCTATCTCTTCTAATTTTAACAAGCACCGATAAGATAGGGGCTGTTATTTGCCCCGTTTTAGTGATAAGTAAAGTAAGACTTACTAAGAATTCTGTGCAAGGTCTGGCAGGAAGGCAGTGGAGGAACCGGAACTCTAATCTGTCTGGGTCCCAAGAGCTTATTTACCACCACAATACAAGTGTCCTCCCCAGCACCCGTGCAGGTCCTCCCAACAGGGGTCTTGGGGCCAAGTGGATTTTAGGCCCCGGAAGAGTGGAGGGAAAACATGCACATTGGATGGCTGTTCTTTTAAAAAAACACTTTCAACTCAAAACACATCTCTCTTATTTTTTATAATTAAAAAAAAAAGGTTTTATTTACTTACTTGCCAGAGAGAGAGAGTGAGAGAGAGCACAGAAGCAGGGGGAGTGGCAGGCAGAGAGAGAAGTAGGTTCCCTGCTGAGAAAGGAGCCCAGGATCTTGACCTTAACCAACTGAGCCACCCAGGTGTCCCAAAATACATCCCTTTTATTGTTGAAGGCAGCTTGAATTGGGTGTTCTGCTACAACCCAATGTATGTTTATTGAGACTAAATTTACTTAAGATAAAATTCACCATTTGGGGGCGCCTGGGTGGCTCTGTGGGTTAAAGCCTCTGCCTTGGCTCGGGTCATGCCTTGGCTCGGGTCATGATCCCAGGGTCCTGGGATTGAGTCCCGCATCGGGCTCTCTGCTCCACAGGGAGCCTGTTTCCTCCTCTCTCTCTGCCTGCCTCTCTGCCTGCTTGTGATATCTGTCTGTCAAATAAATAAATAAAATCTTTTGAAAAAAATTCACCATTTGATCATTTTAAAAGTGTATAATTTGGTGGTTTTTCATATAGTCACAATGTTGTAGAACCATCATCAGAACATTTCATCACCTCCGAAAGAAACTCCATACCCATTAAGCAATTCGTCCTCATCTCCCCCCTCCCACCAACCCCAACAAACCACCAATCTAGTTTCTGTTTCTATAGACTTACCCATCCTGAACATTTCATAAAAATGGAATTATGTAATATGTGACCTTTTGTGGCGGCTTCTTTCACTTAGGGTAATGTTTTCAAGGATCATCCATGTGGTAGCCTGTATCAATAGTTCATTCTTTTTTTTTTTATGGTTGAATCATATTCCATGTGAATATGCCACATTCTTTTTTTAACTTGAGAGAGAGAGAGAATGAGAGTGAGAGAGAAGATGAGAAGGGGGAGGGTCAGAGGGAGAAGCAGATTCCCTGCTTCTGCAGGGAGCCTGATGCGGAACTCGATTCCGGTATTCCAGGATCTCGACCTGAGCCAAAGACAGTCATTTAACCAACTGAGACACCCAGGTGCCCTATATGCCACATTTTTCCTATCTGTTCATTAGTTCATGGACATTTACCATTTTTTTGTTTGTTGTGAATAAATGATGTTGAACTAATCCTGTACAAGTTTTTGTTTGAACACCTGTTTTCCGTTCCCTTGAGTATATTCCTAGGAGTGGAAATGCTGGTTCATGTAGTGACTCTATGTTTAACTTTTTTTTTTTTTAAGATTTTTTATTTATTTATTTGAGAGAGAGAGACTGTGAGAGAGAACATGAGAAGGGAGAAGGCCAGAGGGAGAAGCAGACTCCACATGGAGCTGGGAGCCTGATGCAGGACTCAATCCTCAGACTCTGGGATCATGACCTGTGCTGAAGGCAGTTGCTTAACCAACTGAGCCACCCAGGTGCCCCTATGTTTAACTTTTTAAAGTTAATGGCTGCCTCATTTTGTATTTAGTCAGCAGTGTATGAATGTTCCAACTTTTATTATGAAAATAATGAGTGTAGGGGCACCTGGTAGTTGAGTTGGTTAAGCATCTGCTTTCTGCTCAGATTGTGATCCCAGGGTCCTGGGATCAAGCCCCATGTTGGGCTCTCTGAGCCTGCTTCTCTCTCTCCCTCTGATCCCAGCTAGTTCTCTCTCTCTCTCTCTCTCTTTTTCTCGTGCTCTTTCTCTCTCAAATAAATAAAATCTTTAAGAAGAGAGAGAGAGAGAGGGGCGCCTGGGTGGCTCAGTGGGTTAAAGCCTCTGCCTTCGGCTCAGGTCATGATCCCAGGGTCCTGGGATCGAGCCCCACATCGGGCTCTCGGCTCAGCGGGGAGCCTGCTTCCTCCTCTCTCTCTGCCTGCTTCTACTGCCTGCTTGTGATCTCCATCTGTCAAATAAATAAATAAAAATCTTTAAAAAGAGAGAGAGAAAGAGAATGAGTGTAGTTTAAAAAAAATAGTGCTACAAGATTTGTGGCAAAATACAACATATATTTACCCAATCTGTCTCATACCCAAGAGGTAAACACTTCCAACTATTTTAACTATTTTTCCCCTCGTTTTTCTCTGTATTTTTTTTAAGATTTTATTTATTTGAAAGAGATCACAAGTAGGCAGAGAGGCAGGCAGAAAGAGAGAGGGGGAAGCAGGCTCCCCGCTGAGCAGAGAGCCCAATGCAGGGCTGGATCCCAGGACCCTGAGATCATGACCTGAGCCAAAGGCAGAGGCTTAACCCACTGAGCCACCCAGGTGCCCCTTTCTTTCTTTCTTTTAAATAATCTCTATCTATGCTCAACATTGGGCTTGAACTTACAGCGCAAGATCAAGAGTCTCATGAACTACTGACTGAGCCAGGCACCCCATTCTTTTGAAAGCAAAGCTTCATGATCTTCTAATATCCATTGCCTCTGTTAGGAACCCAAATGCTACTCTGACTCTTGATGCTTTGTCTTTGACCTGTTTTTCCTTTTTTCTCTTTGGAAGCTTTTAGGATCTTCTCTTCATTCTTGGTATTCTGAAAAAAAAAAAAAGTTTAATAATAAAATAATAAGTACTAAAAACTAAGTAATAAAAGTTCTTCCGAGGTGAGGACAAATACCTGCATCATTAAACAAAATCATTAGGGGCACCTGGGTGACTCAGTCGGTTAAGTGTCTGACTCTTGATTTTGGCTCAGGTCATGATCAAGCCCAGAGCTGGACTCCATGCTTAGCGCAGAGACTGCTGGAGATTCACTATCTTCCTCTGCCCCTCTCCCACTTGAGCTCATTCTTTATCTCTCTTTCTCAGATAAATAAATAAAATCTTAAAAGACAAAAACAAAATCATTAAACAATAGTTTGTTGTGCTAGCCTTTTGTTGAACTCTTTCAATCTAGAAACCCAGGTTCTTCAGCTATGAGAAAATTTCCTATACTATTTCCTTTGGTATTTTTTTTTTAAGATTTTTTATTTATTTGACAGAAAGAGAGAGCACAAGTAAGCAAAGCGGCAGGCAGAGGGAGACAGAGAAGCAGGCTCTCCATTGAGCAGGGAGCCTGATGTGGGGCTCGATCCCAGGACCCTGTAATCATGACCTGAGCCAAAGCAGAGGCTTAACTACTGAGCCACCCAGGCACCCTTTCCTTTGATATTTCAAAGAGATTATTGTTATCAGTGCTTGTAGAATAATGTAAACCCACTCCTTTACAAATATCCAGAAATGCTTCTGGATGTTTCTGTGTTTTGTGTTTTATTGTGCTTTTCTGATTAAAAAGATAATGCAGGAGTGCCTGGGTGGCTCAGTGAGTTGAGCCTCTGTCTTCAGCATGGGTCATGATTTCAGGGTCCTGGGACCGAGCCCCGCATCAGGTTCTCTGCTCGGTGGGGAGCCTGCTTCCCCGCTTCTGCCTGCCTCTCTGCCTACTTGTGATCTTTCTCTGTCAAACAAATAAATAAAATCTTAAAAAAAATAAAAGGATGATGCATGCTTATGTAGAAAACTCAAATACCAGAAACTGTAAAATTTAACACACTTTTTAAAGATTTGCTGGAAGTGGAAAGCCAATAATAGCAACATGAAGTCACTTGGAATAGTCATATAACATTCCATTGATGGCTTTGATTAAAGTCATCTCCTTATCCTTTCTGCCCTGAGGGACAGTGGAGATAGGGGAAGGGTCATGGAAGGATGAGATTCAACTTGGCCCTCATGGAGGAGCTGTTGGGAGAGTGTCTGAACCTTCGGAGAGTCCCTTGGCCTGAGCTTCCTAACGGTAGGGCTTGGAGGGGTGGCTCGCAAACCTTGAGGTGCACGTGGATCATCTGAGGAATGTGTTAAACAGCAGGTTCCTAAGCCACACCTTAAAGAGTCTGATTCCATCTGAAAAGATTTCTGAGAATCTGCATTTTTTACAGGCACCCCAGCTGATTCTGATGGAGATGGCTGCTAGGCCACACTTGGAGAAAATCAACACAAAGTGAAGGGGGATGTGGGGAGAGGGAAAGAGTATTCATCTAAGAAAGAGAAGAGGTGGAGGCGCCTGGGTGGCTCAGTCAGCTGGCCATCTGCCTTCGGCTCAGGTTGTGATCTCAGGGTTCTGGGATGGACCCCCACATCAGGCTCCCTGCTCGGTGGGGAGCCTGCTTCTCTCTCTCCTCTACACTTCTGCTCTCTCTCACTCTATCTCTCAAACAAATAAATAAAATCTTAAAAAAGAAGAAGGAGGAGGAGAAGAAGAAGAAGAAACAGGAGAGGCTGTGGGGGCTGATAGGGAGGAAAATTAATGAAGCGTCTTTAGTCACCCCCAGGAGATCAGGCTTCAGTGTGCTTAGGGTTAGGGGAGAACTCACAGATTTACCCTCTGGCCTTTGTTCTCCAAAAGGATCCAGGGATTCTGATAGTCACATAGGCAGACCTCAGGTCTCCCAGTCTATCACTGAACTTATATTTCCTCCCTTCCCTGTGGTCAGTGTTATTCAGTTAGGAATACAGGGGTACATAGAAACATCTCAGTGTGTTTCCCCCCAGGCTCTGGCTGGAAAAAGTGGGAGCCATCCTAGATCATCTGCAGAGGTAGTCAAAGTTAGGGATGCTAGAAAGTGGGAGGACAGGAGTGCCTGGGTGGGTTAGTTGATTGGGTGTCTGCTTTGGTTCAAATCATGATGCCAGGGTCCTGGGATCAAGCCCTGCATCGGGCTCCCTGCTTGGCAGGGAGCTTGCTTCTCCCTCTTTTTCCTGCTTGTGCTCTCCCTGTCTCTCTCTCTCAAGTTAATAAAATCTTGAAAGGAAGGAAGGAAGAAAGGAAGGAAGAAAGAGGAAGAACAACACCAAGTCTTGGAGAGGATATAGTGCGACAAGAACTCTCATAAGTGAATATAGATTGGTCCGACCACTCTGAAAAACAATTTGACTCAATAATTCCACTCCAGGATATATACCCCGGAGAAACTCTTACATATGGGTTCCAGGAAACATAAAAATCCAGGATGTTCTTAACAGCATTGTTGAAAACAGCAAAGAACTAGAAATAATCCAAAAGCCCTTAGATAAAAAAGTGGATAAATTCATTGTAGTATAGGGGTGCCTGGGTGGCTCAGTGGGTTAAAGCCTCTGCCTTTGGCTCAGGTTGTGATCCCAGGATCCTGGGATCGAGCCCCGCATCGGGCTCTCTGCTCAGTGGAGAGCCTGCTTCCTCCTCTCTCTCTCTGCGTGCCTCTCTGCCTACTTGTGATCTGTCTGTCAAATAAATAATAAAATCTTAAAAAAAATTTATTGTAGTACATTCACACAATGACAAACTATATACAGTACCAATGAACGAACCATTTACACATCAGCATGGAAGAATCTGAGAAACAATAATAAGTGAAAAAAGTAATTCATAAAATAAATACATTCTTGTTCAATTTAAAAAATTTTTTTAAAGATCTTATTTATTTATTTGACACAGAGAGAGAGATCACAAGTAGGCGGAGAGGCAGGCAGAGAGAGAGGGAGAAGAGGAAGCAGGGTCCCCACTGAGCAGAGAGCCCGATGTGGGGCTCGATCCCAGGACCCTGGGATCATGACCTGAGCCGAAGGCAGAGGCTTTAACTCACTGAGCCACCCAGGCGCCCCTATTCTTGTTCAATTTAAAAATAAAACTAAACCTTATACTGCACGGAGATTTATATATGAAAAAGTAGGAAGAAAAGCAAAATATTGTGGGACAAATTCAGAATAGTGATCACCTTTGGGTCAGGCAGGGGATGAAACATTTGATCACAGACAGTGTTCCAGTTCTTAAGTGGGTGGTGGGCTCACGGGCATTTGTTTTATTATTATGCATATGACTGTATATACATAACAAATTCTTTTGTGTATACCAAGTATTTCAAAATATTAAAAAATAGAAAGAAAATTCAAATCCCCTGGTTGCAGCTGTGGTGTCTCAATGTTACCATTCTCTGCACACACCCCATCTTTCCTCCAATAGACACTATGGACCAGGAAGTAAGCTGTCAAGCCTGAACAGGCCAACAGAAGCTTATAAAAATCTACCTCCATCTGACCATTCAGAGACTGGGGCAAGCACCCATTCTGCCCACTTCCCAGTCTGTGTCTCATAGACTGTACCTGTCACTTAAGTGATGGCCTCTGATTGCATGGTTAGCTAAGATGGCATTTTTCTATGACAACACTGTGCTAGGGACATTGTTTTCTGAACAAGCAAGCCATCTTTGTGGTTGCTTTTTCTTTTTCTTTTCTTTTTAAAAGATTTTATTTATTTATTTGACAGATAGAGATCACAAGTAGGCAGAGAGGCAGGCTGAAAGAGGAAGGGAAGCAGGCTCCCTGCTGAGCAAAGAGCCCAATGCAGGGCTCGATCTCAGGACCCTGGGATCATGACCTGAGCCGAAGGCAGAGGCTTAACCCACTGAGCCACCCAGGTGCCCTTGTGGTTGCTTTTTCTTATCCTAACGCATCCCTAGCACCCGCTCTTTTCTATTGACCAGTCTCACATCTGGCTCAGTTCCTTTCACATCTCTGGTGATGTGCTTCTTTGGCTCCTTCCTTATTCCCTCTGAGCTCAGCAGCAGGCCTAGGGCGGTCCTGGGACTTGAAGGTTCTCCCTCTACCATGTTTCCTAATTCTGAGACCTTTGGAATTATGGACAGATCTTCTGAGGTGAGGTTTTGGCTTGACCAATGCAGCTGAATGGATTAGGGCTCTAAATAGGTGAGTTCTGATCCCCCTACAGCCCCGTGTCTGACTGTGTGACTTGGGATGGGCCCCTCATTCCCACAGAGCCTATGGTCTGCCTAAGAGATGGAGCATATTGTCTTTTGGGATATTGATAATGTTCAAGGACCATTATGAGATAGAAAAGAACCTAAAGTTCATCTATTTTAACCCACTTTTTAAAGTGTTTTATTTATTTGAGTAATCCATATAATCCATGTGGGGCTTGAACTCACGACCCTGAGATTAAGAGTTATACACTCCTCCAACTCACTTATACTGAAGATGGAAAAACTAAAGCTAGGATGGGGAGGAGGCCTGGATGGGCCAGGATTGATTTAATGGCAGATATTAGAGTAGAACCCTGGTTTCCTGTCTTTCCATTACCTTGCCTCCCTGTTGCTTGCTGAGGCATGGAGGTGAGGGAGGAAGACATACTTACTTAGTTCTGTCCCAGCTCCATCCAAGGCCAACACACTCAATTCTTAGATGTTGCTTTTGAATTGCTGATGAGGCTGACCCATCTGGGGGTGGAAGGAGCCTGCCTCACCTATCAGCTGGTCCATTGCATAATCTGGCAAGCTGAGGCCTGAGATTCTTCTTCCCACGTTAGGCCCAGCTGTGAAGAGGAAAGATCAGAGTGAGAGAATAATAGAAAGGTTGGGCACTACCCCTACCTCTCCCCGTGAAGGGAAGAGAGGCCTGAGGAGGGGAAACGGGGTGACAGTTCTCTGCCCGAGTTCAAGGAGGGCAGGGCTAGTCCTCTGGCTCATCATCAAAGAGATCTTCTCTTTGTGGGAGGGAATTTATGAACAATGAAGAAAGGAGGAAGAAGAAGCTTTTGGGTTGGTCATCCTTTCAGCTCTTGAGTTGAGAGTTTATATATGATACAGAGAAATAGGAGAAAATGAGGCTGAGCTGTTCTGTAAGGCTCTCAGTGGAGAATCTAATGAAGGCAGTGGAGACTGACTCAGTGCAAAGATGTCTGGGCTCCCAGTTTGGTCCCCTGCACTGTGAGGCAGCAAATGGAGAGGCCAGGACTATACATGACCTCTTATAACCCTGACCTGCACATAGACTGTCATACTTCAGCCCCCATCTGAAACATGGCCACTATTCAGGAGTTCCATCAAAGGTCCCTGAGCAACCCAATTAGACTTTTTATTATTTTTTTAAGATTTTTATTTATTCATTTGAGAGAGAGAGAGCACAAGTGGGGGTGGAGGGGCTGAGAGAGGAGCAGGCTCCCCACTGAGCAGAGCTCAATCCCAGGAGTGGGAGAGGGAGAAGCAAATTCCCCGCTGAGCAGGTAGCCTGATGCAGGACTCCATCCCAGGACCCCGGGATCATGACCTGCGCTGAAGGCAGACACTTCACTGACTGAGCCACCCAGGAGCCCCTAAAAAAATATTTAATTTTATAAGACTGCATGACTATAATACAAAGGGGAGTTTTTTTTCATTTAACATTGCAATATAGTATAACAAATCTGGGCCAGATCTGAACACAGGTATGTATGTATGTATGTATGTATGTATGTATGTTTGTAGGTATGCATTTAAGATTTTATTTATTTATTTGACAGAGAGAGACGCAGCGAGAGAGGGAACACAAGCAGGGACAGAGGGACAAGCAGGCTTCCTGCTGAGCAGAGAGCCCATCCTGGGGCTCTATCCCAGGACCCTGAGATCATGACCTGAGCTGAAGGCAGATGTTTAATGACTGAGCCACCCAGGCACCCCTAAACACAGGTATTTAACTTTTTCCATGCTGATGTCTACAATGGACAAAAGTCCTGTAACTGAAGCCATGCCTTTCTAACTGACAAAACTTCAAGCCTCAAACTCAATTGTACAAGAAATAGAGCTGGGGGGTGGGATCCTCAGTACCCATGAGTTATGTACTGTTTTGGGAAAACTTTTTTTTTTTATAAGATTTTATTTATTTATTTGACAGACAGAGATCACAAGTAGGCAGAGAGGCAGGCAGAGAGAGAGGGGGAAGCAGGCTCCCCGCTGAGCAGAGAGACCGACTCGGGGCCCAATTCCAGGACCCTGAGATCATGACGTGAGCCGAAGGCAGAGGCTTTAACCCACTGAGCCACCCAGGCGCCCCTTTGGGAGAACTTTTTATTGGGGGTCCCATCAGGCAGTGGTCCCCACAGGTCACAATGGCTCTGTCAACTGTTTCCAATCCCAACTTGGTGACATGGGAGTCTGTCCCTGGGTGCAGTGAGCGGCCATGTCCTCCGGGGGAATCACAGTCTCACAACCCTCTGCTCGCTCTTTCTTTCCTTCCATCAGCCTCGGGGGAAATATTGATGTAGGATTGTCAAAATATTTCATTATTTTTAAAAATATTTTATTTATTTTGAGAGAGAGGGTGAACCCCGAGGAGGGGCAGAGGAGAGGGAGAGAAAGAATCTCAAGCAGACTCCCCGCTGAACTCAGAGCCCGACACCAGGGCGTGATCCCATGACCCTGAAATCAGACCTGAGCTGAAATCAAGAGTCAGAAGCTTAACTGACTGAGCCACCCAGGTGCCTCCCAAAATATTTTAAAAACAGACCTCTGATACACTAATGTATGGATTTTTTATTTTTTATTTTTTTAAAGATTTTATTTATTTATTTGTCGGGGGGAGGGTAGTGAGCACAGGCAGACAGAGTGGCAGGCAGAGGCAGAGGGAGAAGCAGGCTCCCTGCGAAGCAAGGAGCCCGATGTGGGACTAGATCCCAGGAATTCTGGGATCATGACCTGAGAGGAAGGCAGCCACTTAACCAACTGAGCCCTAACGTATGGATTTTTTTAAAAGCACATTAAATACCAAGATCTAGTGTTGGATGGTTATTCAGTTCACTCACAGATAGCAAATTATGTCTCTGTGTTTCCTCCTTGTCTCCGAGTGATAAAACCATATGACATTTTTACGAAAAGGGACAATTGAAGGAGAGAATAGGCCAACAAAGATAAAAGTGAAGCAAAGAAATGAAAATGTTAAAAGTGAAACTGGATGTGATTAGAAGATTTGAAGACATGGGGGCCTGAGTGGTTCAGTGGGTTAAAGCCTCTGCCTTCGGCTCAGGTCATGATCCCAGGGTCCTGAGATTGAGCCCCGCACTGGGCTCTCTGCTCAGCAGGGAGCCTGCTTCTTCTCTCTCTGCCTGCCTCTCTGCCTACTTGTGATCTCTGTCTGTCAAATAAATAAATAAAATCTTTAAAGAAAAAAAAAAAACAAGTAGGCAGAGAAGCAGGCAGAGAGAGAGAGAGGGAAGCAGGCTCCCCGCTGAGCAGACAGCCCGCCCAATGCGTGGCTCAACCCCAGAACCCTGGGATCATGACCTGAGCCGAAGGCAGAGGCTTTAACCCATTGAGCCACTCAGGCGCCCCTTCTCTGTCTACTTGTGATCTCTGTGTCTGTCAAATAAATAAATAAATAAAATCTTTTAAAAGAAAGAAGATTTGAAGACAGTGACAATAAAGCAAAGACAGGAAGAAAACAAATAATACATTATATGTTCATTAAAAAAATAAAATGAATGAGATATGCTAGTAGATAGCAAATTAGGGGGAAGAAAGAATTTTCTTCCAGTTTCTCCAAATAATTGTCTAGTCTCATAGTTAACATTTTTATGCAGAAAAAAGAAAAATTTTTTAAAAAGATATGAAGAGACCTAGACCCATGTGAAGCTATCCTATGAATCATATTGAAAAAGTTTGAGGAATATGAAAAAAACAAGAAGTCACTCCAACAGCTTTTCATGTAAATTAAACAAGAAACAGAAAGCCACTTATGGATGAAGTGGAGTGTTTACTTGCACTTTCAACTGAAGAACATAATAACTTAAAAAAAAAATCAGTTTGGCCAACGTTCAGGCCAGAGCATTGAAAGAAAATGAGAAAATGATTATTGTAAAGAGAGTGAAGAAAACATTTTCACTGCTATAATGGGTAGTTCTACCATTTCAGCAATTAGCACGAATTGATTAATTTTTTCAAAAGATTTTGTTTATTGATTTGAGAGAGAGAGACCCAGAGAGAGAGAGTGTGTGTGGGGTAGCACCGGAGGGGAACAGAGGTAGAAGCAGCCTCCCCGCTGAGCAGGGAGCCAGACATGGGACTTGATCCCCAGAACCTGGAATCCTGACCTCAGCCGAAGGCAGACACTTAACTGACTGAGCCACCCAGGTGCCCCGAATTGATTAATATTTTTAAAATTTTTATTTATTTGAGAGTGAGAGAGAGAGAGTGCATGAGGGCACACATGAACTGGGGGAGGGCCAGAGGGAGAGAAGCAGACTCCCTGTGGAGTGGAGAACCTGACCCAGGGCTCCATCCCAGGACCTTGGGATAATGACCTGAGGTGAAGGCAGAAGATTAATCCACTGAGCCACCCAGGCGCCCTGAATTGATTAATATTAAGCTAAACTGGTGGGACTCCTAGTCACTAAGGGCGCTGCTGTGACATTTGTGTCTTCATTGTAAGGCAGGTGTAAAAAGAGGAAATGATGCTGGTAAAGAAGATCTAACTTTAAAGGAACTCTAAGATATTTCATGACATTGAAAGCTTGAAGGATAAAATGCTGGAGGCAGACCCAAACTTAGAAAAGAATATGACAGTTCATCAAGTCGTAGAAAATGATGCTTGTGGGGCACCAACTGAGCCACCCAGGCATCCCAATTTCCTTCTTTTTTAAAAAAGATTTTATTTATTTATTTTTAAATTTATATTTATTTTTTTATGTATAAGATTTTATTTATTTATTTGACAGAGATCACAAGCAGGCAAAGAGGCGGGGGGGGCGGGGAGAGAGGAAGGGAAGCAGGCTCCCCGCTGAGCAGAGAGCCGATGTGGGGCTCAATCAGGTCCCTGGGATCATGACCTGAGCCAAAGGCAGAGGCTTTAACCCACTGAGCCACCCAGGCACCCCCTAAATTTCCTTCTTAAACCTCAAGTCTCTAGAAACAAAAAATATAATTACGTCACTTCCAGGTAAACTCAGTCATACTCAGAATCTTTCTGTTCTTCCCAGGTCTTCACCTCTCTGTTGCTGAGAGACTTCTGGAAATGTCACCAAGAAGTAAGTAGGGAGGGGACAACCTCTTCTTGAGTTTCATCTGCTTTGTCCCATGGTGGCCTCCTATTTCAATGTGGCAGGTGAGCCATCCATGTCCCACTCCTAGACAGGCTGCGTGGTGGGGGTGTGGGAGTGGGATGGGTCCCCCTCTGCGCTGACCATCTGCTCTGTGTAACCACATCCTCACCTGTCCACGTGGTATCCATCTAACCCATCCAGGAGCCCCTTCCCCATTCCTGCCCACGAGTGGAATCCGGGAGACTCTATCCCTGGTCTCAAGCTTCTTCATGCCAAGCTCTCATTTCCATCCTGTAAACTCTATGTGGTACTGCTGGGAGATTTGCTGAGAAAGCTTGTTGCCTGCCAAGTCCTTGCCCAGGAATCAAGGTCTTTTCCATCCCCAATGAAAGTGGGTCTCCAAACTTCAGAAGCAGCCAGGTGCACAGCTCCTGCTATTTCACTCCTGCTTCAAACCTTCCACCTATCCCTGTCTTCCTCTCTCATGAATTCTTATCTTTGCTGGAGTGGAGGTGGGGTGTGGACATGTTTTGACATGTCTCTTCCTACGGCTCTTGGTCTCACACTTACGACACATGGCTGGTGTGTTTAAAGGCTGAACTGTTCTTGAATGTCTTCTGGGGTTCTGTACCGGCAAATTCTTTAGGTGGCTTCAAGCCTTACAATCTAAAAGGAAGGATGGTAGGCTTGGATTTAAGAAGAATTTGGAGAAACAGAAAGGAAACACTAATAATCATCTCAGATTATTATCATGTTTCATAAAAGTGCTGTGAAAATACTTAGGCATATGTCACCAGTGACCTTTGGCAGACAGGGTGGGGCAGACAATTGTGGATGAATGGAGGCCTCATGTCTTTGAGGAAGGGAGGGGAGGTTCTGGAGGGTAGAGACTGTGGACAGGGAGTCAGCCCTTTAAACAACCGCGGCACTGTCCAAGGAGCATGGGTAATCGCCTGTCTCTCCTCCGTTCAACTACACTGTGACCTAGCACCTCCACTTATGGGAATTTATCTGAAGGAAGGATATATGTGCTAGGATGTTCAAAGAAGCATGTTTATAATAGTTTAAAATACATTGTTTAAATATCTAATAATAAAGGATGGTGCATAAAAATAGCATAAGCACCTGGGTGGCTCAGTGGTTTAAAGCTTCTGCCCTCATCTTGGGTCATGATTCCAGGGTCCTGGGATCGAGCCCCGAATCGGGCTCTCTGCTCAGCAGACAGCCTGCTTCCTCCTCTCTCTCTGCCTGCCTCTCTGCCTGCTTGTGATCTGTCAAATAAATAAATAAATAATTTTTAAAATTTTATAAATAAATAAATAGCCATATGATCAAACAACATGCCATCATTAAAAATGATTACAGGGGCGCCTGGGTGGCTCAGTGGGTTAAAGCCTCTGCCTTCAGCTCAGGTCTTGGTCCCGGGGTCCTGGGATCGAGCCCCACATCAGGTTCTCTGCTCAGTAGGGAGCCTGCTTCGCCCTCTCTCTCTCTCTGCCTGCCTCTCTGCCTACTTGTGATCTGTCTGTTAAATAAATAAATAAATCTTATAAAAAAATAAATGAATAGCATAGCCATATGATCAAACAACATGCCATCATTAAAAATGATTACAAGAATCAATATTGACTGAGAAGAAAAAATATTCATGATATAATGCTCAGTGAAAAGAACAGATTAGAAAAAAGCGTAAATAGTATTATCTCTTAAAAAATTATATAGTGTACATATTCATAAAATAAAGGACCATTAAATAAAATCTTTAAAAAAAAATAAAGGACCAGAAGGAACCACAGCAACATATTAATTGTGATTCATCAGTAAGTGGTATGATAATGCTGATTTCTCTTTTCTCTGTTACTCTATTCCATATTTTTTACCTTACATTACTTTTTAAGTCGGGGAAGGGGGGAAGACGCTGAAAGGTAGCATACATGGTTAGGCTACTTGAAATATATTATTTTGCACATTCTAATCTGTTACCCATGTAAAGTTCCACTGGCACTGAAATAGATTTCTTGCACTCTGTGACTCTTTTCACATTACACAGCTCAAGTCCTGCCCTTCTTCTCCTTCTTTATTTAAAATTTTTAAAGTTTTTAAAAATATTTTATTTATTTGTCAGTGAGAGAGAGAGCACAAGCAGGGGGAGCAGCAGACAGAGGGAGAAGCAAGTTCCCCACTGAGCAAGGAGCCTGATGTGGAGCTCAATCCTGGGACCCTGAGATCACGACCTGAGCTGAAGGTAAATGTTTAACGACTCTCTTCTTTTTTTTCCCCCAGATTTATTTATTCACTTTGGGGGGGCGGGGGGTGGGTCAGTGGGAGAGACAGAATCTTCAACGGATGCTTCTCTGAGTAGGGAGCCCTATACAGGGGCTAGATCCCATGACCCCAAGATCATGACCTGAGGTGAAACCAAAGTCAAGCTCAATCAACTGTGCCACCCAGGCACCCCATCCCTGATTTTTCTTTTGAGGTAACTCCAGAGTTCTCTCTTCTTATCCCCTGCCCTTCATTGCCTCTGTGCCCTCCCAGGCAGGAGTCCTTTTTCTATCCCCACCAGCCATCCTTAGTGCACATTCTTTCCAAAAGTGGGCCTTGCCCCCTTCTGACACTTCTCTGAAGTGGCTCAGCCTGGAAA
This sequence comes from Taxidea taxus jeffersonii, assembly GCA_003697995.1. Taxonomy (NCBI): domain Eukaryota; kingdom Metazoa; phylum Chordata; class Mammalia; order Carnivora; family Mustelidae; genus Taxidea; species Taxidea taxus. The sequence goes on from ML094748.1 coordinate 31,833, forward strand.
ATCTCCAAGAAGGTTTGCGCTTTACTGACCTTCACTACATTCAGCCTTAGAGGTCCCAAGTCCCCTGTGGTGTGGGGCCTGGCATGGACCAGTGTACCAGCCAAAGTGGCCCTTTTTGGGAGGAGGGGAAATAACCAAAGTCCACTGCCAAGTAGTCACCTGGGCTGGGCCAATAATGGGCCCTGATAAGCTGCTAGGAAAGTCTGGTCTTCAACCTTTGGACTGCAGCCATGAGAAGACTCAGCAGAACTCAAGGTCCTCATTATTCAGCTGGCTTTGGGCCTCAGATGTGTTGGCTCCTGCCCTTCAACCTGGACACTGGGAATGAAGGTGGAACAACCAGGAGGGAAGCCTCCTACAAATACTGGAGGGGATCAAACATCTCAGATGCCCTCCCCACTTCGGCCACCAAGGGCATTCACTTTCCTTTCTGATTTACTTCCCCAGAAAAATATTAGGACTGACACCTTCTTGGTGATTTTGGATCATGTGCTCCTATAGAACCTCAGAGCTGGAAAACCCATCAGGCATCATCTCCAAGCCTCTCCCTTTATAGCACAGAGAATCCGGGGACCTGCCCAGTGATACTTGCCCAGTGATGCAACAAGTACAGAGTACTTGTTTCCTGCTTCCTAGCTCAGAACTCTTGCTCTAATATAATTCTGTTTGTCTTCTTCACAAATGGGGAATTTCTAAAGTAAGCTGTCTTGCACCTTGTGTCATTTTATTCTGAAATCAACACTGACCCTGTATCTGGCTATAAGCCATCAAAACTAGAAGACAAATGGATTTAACCTATTTTACAAATGAGAAACTGAGGCCCAGAGAGATTACCCAGGGTCACTTGGCTGTCCAGGTTCAGAGCCAGCTCTCTGGTCTCATTCACAGCTATTTCCATTGCCGACTGTCCAGATTCTTGGCCAAAGAAGACTGAGCACCATGGACAGCAGTGCCAGGTCTCCAGGTAGACAGAATCACCAGGGACTCCTGGAGCAGATAACTATTCTCTGCCTCTCTCTTATCTTTCCTTTTTTTTTTTTTTTTGAAAGGTTTTATTTATTTGACACAGAGATAAAGAGTACAAGTAAGGGGGCACCTGGGTGGCTCAGTGGGTTAAAGCCTCTGCCTTCGGCTCAGGTCATGATCCCAGGGTCCTGGGATCGAGCCCCGCATCGGGCTCTCTGCTCAGCGGGGAGACTGCTTCCTCCTCTCTCTCTGCCTGCCTCTCTGCCTACTTGTGATCTCTGTCTGTCAAGTAAATAAATAAAATCTTAAAAAAAAAAA